>CABFPE010000570.1:14205-25427 GCA_900660155.1 Hofstenia miamia
ATATATATATATATTTACAAATCAAATACAAATATATAATAAAAAAGCACACAAACCTACTTACAATAAATATACAAACAAAATTACAATACAATAAAATTAAAAACATAAAAATTTTCGCCATGTATTTAATTTATTTGAATATCCGTATTTAAATTGATTAGCAAGCATCTTTTCATTTAAAAATTTCTTGAACTTAAGTAATGATGAAGATTCACGTATAGTTTGTGTATTAATAGAATAATTCAAATGTATGCATCTATATACATTAGAATTGAAAAAGGGATAAATGTATTTCATACAGTAAAAATATGTCCCAATGGATTTAGCGCAATAGTGAATACATTTTAAATTTATTAAACTCAGGTATTACTAAGAAATTCGGAATTTCGATTTTCATAAAACTAATCAATTCAATCAACTCACCAACATTATCACACATGCTTTAATTCAACAGTCAAAAAACTTTTTTACTTTTAAAAGTTTTGCGAATTATGCTTTTGCTTATCAACTCTGGACTAATCTTTGGAGCCCACCCGGCCCCGTAAAATAAAGAATAGCCCACCCGTAAAGATATAGATTTCTTCATTATTTCCGGATTATTTAAACTTACTCTTATTACTCCTATAAAAACGATTCGCATCATGCCAAAATAATCGACAAATAGCTACGAATTTATTTTTCGTATTGCATGAACAAGTTTCAAATAATCTGGAAAGTTTTGAGTTGCTCTTAAAATGTGATTTAATCCCAATTTTCCGTTCTCGACAAAATGAAATTTTTTTAAAAAAATTCATCAACATTGCATTTGAAACTGGAATCAATGTTCAGACTACATAGCCGATTGGAAATCGTTAATATTTTCACGGTTTTTATCCAATTTAAATATTATTCAGACGATTCAGATTTAGGAAAGTGGATGTAATGCAATGGTCAGAAAGAGGACATTCATATGAGTAAAAATAACAAAACTTGTTTCAACATGCACAATGTAATCAATAAGCGTGGTACTCAATGATGTGATTCCAATCAACAATGTTGCACTTTTCATCAATACCGAAATGATTTAGATTCCAATCCCCATACAATATTACATGTTTACTTTCAAAACAGGCCAATGATAATTACTAAGTGATCATTAAGCAGATTAGCGAATTTCTTGTTTGTATAATAAAATAAACTTAACAGCTTTTTAAATTGAGAATTTATTGCAGTATTAGTTTCCACGAAAAAAATTTAATGCTAAATTAAATTATTCATAGTATCATTGCAAAAGGATTTTCAAAAAAGAATTTTGTGCAATTATTGCAAGTCTCGCCAAAATTGTCAAGTAATTTCACTATCACTAAGAAACTAAAAAATAAAATTGCAATTGTTGGGGTGCCTGCTTGTTTGTAATTTGAAATATTTCATCCATATCACACTCACTTCTTAATTTTTTTCAAGAATCATTTCAGGAGATTCATTTTCAACATACTTCGTCAATATAACATTGAAATTTTCAATAACCTCGTTAAAATTGACCAATTAAGTCACTTTGATTTTTTCAGTGCGCAATTTTAAATGTATTTGCAGCATAGGCTTTATAAATTGGACTTTTAATTGACTGCGCAATATTGAGTGTTGCGCTATTTTGAGCTACCCTATTTTTACTAAAATTCAAGAGTAATTTTATTCTTATTGTTAAGGGTGCAATTTTGAGTATTACGTATTCTGATGGTATACCCAACTGAGGCTTGACCGTATATTGGTGGGCTATCTACAAAAAACAAAATATTTCAAGTTAATTACTACTCCCAAAAACTTTAGACCACTTTATTGTCTGGACATTAGATATTGGATTAACTTGAATGTATTTTTAAGAAATCGGGTGATTCATATAAAAAGGGTAAGATTTTCACGTATTTCATGCACAGGAATAACTTTTAGTACAAATATGCAAAATCCAGGGCACAATAAATTATAAAAATTAAATAAGCAATTTTGAAAATAAGCACAATGTAATGCTGAGCAATAAGATTTTATTGATAATTCTGTAACTATATTACATTAAAAGTACAAGACATCAACATGATATCTAACAATGTAACTGTAATTAGTACTGTGGCTGAACAACAAACACTGCAAGCTGTTTATAAAACATAACCAAGAGCTAAATTTCGTTTCATTGGTAAAATGTACATATTATGCCAAGTATCTTTCATTCGGTCTTGTGAAGTAACACTAGAAGGAATGTGTGAATGTTCAACCTTCATTTCAGTTTCCTTTGACTGTGTTTCGCTAAATTGAATAGTAACTAATGAGTGATGGCCTTCAGGCCAATTTTTCAGGCGCCAATTCATTTGCAACAGCTTTGGAGAATCAAGCACCTAAAACATACAATTTCAAAAGAACACTAAAAAAATAAACTAATACCGAACATAAAATTAAAAGTGATCAGTTACAAAAAATTTTGTATACATAAAACACTCAAATATTATTGTATATACAATATAAATATAAAATATGCACATGCATAATGAATACTGAAAAATTCACTAGTAAGATTAAATATAAATTAAAAAATACCTTAAATGTACCCAAAACGCTTCCACTATAAAGAGCGAAATTTCCACCAATTCTTCGATCAAGAAAAACGGGTGCTTGAGTGAATGCATGAACTCTTGGTTCGTCAACTAAAGCTTCAAACACATCAATAGGACATGCTTGAAAAATCTCTGTTAGCAAGACAGTAAAGGTCTTTAAGGGAGTATTAATAATCTTTGAGGTAGATTTTGAATCATACCCATTCTTGATGGAAGAAACTTGTACGCCAATATTTGCTAAATTAAAATACAATAAGCGGAATATCCAAACTTTCTACATGAATCAAAATCTCAGTCATTATTTGATGTTAGCTGTGACTTTACTTAATTGGTAACAAACATTTACAATAGGGCTCCCTTTCAGTTATATCCAGATAGTGTAGCAAAAATCTATCAAAGACATACTTCACTACATACAAACTATCAAATAAAATTATCAATAAAACGTTCTTAAAAATTTTTCCATCACAAGAGGTTATCTGGAAACCAGTAAAAATTTTTTTTGCGATCACAGACGTGCTCGTGGCCAAGTTCATATATTAGTAGATTAATCATTGCTTGGAAGTATCATATCATAAATCATTAAATTTTCAACCAGTGCCAACAAAGCTTGTGACAACGACACAGGCCACCACTTATTACTCCTGCTGCTCGTCATGTCCGGCAAGTAATATTGTTAATCCTCTACTACATAATATGAATACAAATTCGTTTGTTTCTTCAAATAAGTTTTACACTATTTAATGAATATAGAAAAGTACATACAAACATAAAATTCACATGAAAAATTGTACTGAAAAGGATTAATGGTATTTTACACATGAGGCGCTTTAAGACTCGATGTGAAAAATTCAGTGTTGCTCTATTCATATTGTTTTAAAACATAACATTTGTAACATTAATCAATTTCTATATTTCTTCAGAACAAATTGTTTGTTTTTGTTCAAATATGCAATTTTAATCGGATTTAAACTCCCTAATAATATGTGCAAATTATGGCATGGTAGAAAAACAATTTATGACCATTATGGATAGCAAAATTAAAAATATGACAATATACAAAATTTTTATTTAGTCTCAAGAAAATTGTTAAATTTAGCTTATATTTACAACAATTGAATGTTTAATTTAATTTTCAGTAAATTGTAAACAAATACTAAATATGAAGATGTGTCGCAATTGTAATAAAAGATGGCAAACAAATTATATTTCCTATTTTTAATGTTTACTATTTTAGTGTTTGGAAAACAGACAAAAATAATTAGTTGATCTTAAAATTTGCTTTTTAATATTTAAAACTCGTTCTGTGAGTTAGTGACACCAATGCCTTGTGATATTACTACAATTTAATATTAGAAAAAAATGGTATTCTTTTAATTTCAGCTTACAATTTTCCATTTATTTCGCTAAATACTAGAAATCATTTCATTAAATTTCTATTACCAAATGTATCCTACAGACATCATCATTCACCATATTTTAACCTTGCCATATATGGGGCAAGTCTCGTCTACTAGTAGCCTTTTTGTGTAGCATGAATCGCTTGTTAATAAAAGCATTTTCAGTATTAGCAGCATCCTATTAAATAACTTTAAATGAATTGCAACTGCTGAAAAAATATGATTACCAATAAAATGTATACCACTACATTTTATGTGACATCTTATAAAATATGTGCTGTATTTTCCTAATTAAAAAATAAATCACTCATTTCATTTTCAAACTATGACTTGCACATTCTTATACTAAAACTTACCTTCTTTCTTTGAAGGGGTCGACATTTTTGTTTCTAATAATAAACCCTTTGAAAATTCCGTGGTTAATTCAGCAATATATATTGCTAATTTATCTCGAACAAAGGGCCTCACACGTTTTTTAAAGAATTCATAGTAATCCGAACGAGTGATTTTCGGAGTTTCTTGATTGTAATCGATATCAATATCATCGAGTCCTTCCTGATCTTCAAGATTTGGAACAACGATTTTGCCTTTGATTTCAGTATTATCAGAAGTAAAGCCAGAACAGTCAAGTGTTAAGTGAAATTCGTATACATAAATTATTTTTCCTAAATCACACATGTTTTATGTGCAAAAGTGAACGGTTATACCTTTGCGATTGTTAACTGTGGCTTCACAATCTGTTCCAAATTCAACGTCTTTCACATCAAGTGAATTACGCGAATCATCTTCTACAATAATATCAGATAAAAGTTCCTTAAGCTTAGCTTTACTCCATTGTGTTGCATCACGTTCTTTCCAGTGCCAATTATTGACATTCGTGGCATCGGGTCTTTCTTCAACAATCCATCTAGGATCGCCTTGCCCCCATTTAGCCATTAAGACTTAACAATTTCTAAATTGTAAAGAATCAAATGAGTTTCTAGAAAATTCATTAGCCACGTTCAGAAAAGAACTCACCGGAAAATCTTACGTATAAAAACTTAAATGTTACAGAAAAATCCAGAAATTTGTGTCCCTTTCTATTAAATTAAAGTTTACGTAATTGGTTTATTTCGTATTTTAATGAAGAACAATGAATTCAAATTAAAAGAATTTGATTAGAATGGAAAATACACAGAACATGCTTTAATGTGGCTACAAGATAGTACAAATTTTAACTGTACTTATTAGCCTGCATTACTATGTGATGCTATTCTAGCTATTATTCTGAAAAATATTAACCATTATTTATAGGTTAGCACGTTTTTCATTCAATTAAATCTCAAATCTTCTAAATTAATTTATTAGTGGACACATGCACTCTTTTTTTAAGGGATTAGTCTTAAATTAATAAGAAGCACCTATAGTTGACTTTGATCATACAATATATCTATTCATTTTAATTTGTCGCATATATATATATATATATATATTTATGTAATTATTTGGAGCACATAATTGTGCACAGGGCCTTCACAGGTTAATAGTGACAGCTTGTAAATGTAGGGTTCCTTAAGTAGTAGATTGACACACAGCTACAATAGCCATGTTACTATTCCTACAATAATCTCAAAAATCGTAGAGATTAATCTTTGTCTCATAATATATGTTTCAATTAATTTCCTCTAAGAATATTAAATTTGTAGAAAGAACTAAATGGAAACTATTCACTAAATTCGCATTTTTGCTTTAATTGAAAACAATAGAATATCATAATATCTGTTGACTAAATGTTATTTATCTTTATAGAGGTAGAAATAAACATACACTTTGAATATTTGTGGTGTTTTTACTGCAAAGAACAACACACTTCCCTATAGAAATCATAAATTTGATTTAGTTTAAACTCAGTTGTGTATGATCAAATGTAGGTTGTGACTCAAAAATCATTTTCGAGTACTCATTTTCAAAAAAAATTATTCCAAGGAGTCTACAAAACTCAATTGAAAAATTTAAGACTCATTAATTCGGTTGATACTTTTTATCAACATACGAAATCTTGAAACCGACATAGGGAACGTTGAGATCAACATAGCAAATCGTTATGACAATATGAACAAAAAATTTGGCATGAATGACGTATAAGTATCAATTATATCAAAAGAGACATCAAAATTTAGTTTTAGCAGTTGTTTATTGAGTTGTAATCTAGACTAAATTATAATATATTATACTTGATTTCATAAAAAAACTCAGATAAATATTTTAATGTACATATGAGAAAATTTTAAGTGACCCATCTGATGTTATTAATCTTTATACCTAATTCATGCTAAATTTTTGTTCATATTGTCATAACGATTTGCTATGTTGATCTCCCTATGTCGGTTTCAAGATTTCGTATGTGGAAAAAAAGTACCAACGCATGAATGCTTCTTTTCAATCAAAATAACAATTTTCTGTCTAAAAAACTTGGCAGAAATATCTTTAACTATTGCTAATATCTCTTTACTGAGGGCCAAAAGTTAAAAACTTACCTTGCAATTACAGATTTTGGTAATTTATTCAAAAATTTAAATTTAATGAAAAGTCCTCTTTGGTCATAATTTTGACAAATTTTTATTATGTTAAAAATAGTGTTGACAAATTTTAGACCAATGAGCTAAATTAAATTACCTGGTTTAAAGTAACGGATTTTCCTGTTTTGGGTTTTGATTGTCGGTGTTGAGTTTTGAGAGACAACGCCTTGATTTTAATAATCAATTTGACATTTGAAGCTAATCTAAGTTTCCAAATATATACATTTATTTTTTAATTATTTATAATTATCTTAAATTCATTTTTATTTTTAAAGTAATTTTTGATCTGTAATGTTAGTTCGAAGTTATTTGCGGTCACAGCGGCTACGCATTCCACCCGGTTCTAAGTAACTAATTATAAGATAGACAATTATTGCATTCAATTCTATAAATCATTATGTCCTCAGCGACCTAAATGTTAACTAAACCGATATGTTCTCTTTAATTATGATGCTATCAACAATGTACCATTGTTTTCTTCAAATTAATGATTGATGGTAGACATAGATATATTTCACGCTCAGCATGCAATAAAATACCAAGCACGGAATATAAGTTCTAATATCATCGGCAGGTACTGTTTTCTAATATCGGCCAGCTCACGCGTTTTTCGTGTTTTCTAGCGACTAGTTTGTATATATTGTTAATACGTATTGTACATCAGACACACCTACGTACCTGTAAATATAGAAAAACGTTCAGTTCAATCGTGTTCTATTGTTACTTAGTTAGAATCACTGTTGCTCTAGTAAATGTTCACCTAAGCGACCTTCTGCTTTGACATTAGGTCCACTAGCATTGTTCTCTCTAGATTCAACCCAGTGATTCTACACTTATTTAGATATATCTAGCTCTCACTTGGAGTTTTCTATATATCTCGCGCTCAGTATAACGTGAACTTATATCTCGCTGCTTTATGCTTATAATGGCTTGCTAATATTACATATTAATTACAATATTTTTATTTAACAAGTACCAAACATTTATTAAAATATCACAATTCCAGAGATCTATAAAAATGTCTCTGCCCAAGCAAAATGTTTAAAAACTATACTTCAAACTTTGTATGGCATTGTTGTCTCTATAATGTTTTTGAATGAGCTAATCACATACTTCGGAGGATTTCCGGAATTTCTTTTGCATTCACTGATCATGTGCATTAGAATTCAAAAGCTTATATTGTATAATTCAACGTATATTTTTCAACGCATTGTCCATGTCCGACAAACCGAAGAATGTCAATGAACTATGTGCCTATTCAAAGGCTAAGCTAAACTCTTTTCAAAAGGAGGACATAATTGAAATTATTCTGGCTGGCCCACCAATTGGTAGTGATTTGTTCATACAGTGTATCGATAAACTTTCCAATGATTTGGATGTGAAATGTGTAACGAAATTGATATCCTATGAGCAGTGATGAATAATCAGCAGCACTTCCTGGGCTGAAACTGAACAGATTGAAGGTGCTGATTCTGATCTTGATAAAGCCAAAAAAATCTTCGAATCTACTTAGGTAGAGGTTGGAGATTTTACCGTGAAGCGCCTTGGAGCTGCGATTGATTCTCATAACCGACCAATGCTGATAACAGTAGAAAGTCGTGATCTAAGATGAAATTGTAAAGAATGGTTCGAAATTAGTTTCTTCTACTATAGCTGCTATTAAAACTGTCCGTATTAAACGCAATAGTCACCCAGCTATCCGCGCCAAATGGAAGCGTCTATTCGAGTCCGAAAGGTCGGGGCGCAGCAAGCCTGAAAATAGAGGATGCAAAATTGAGTTTGATAAGAAAAACGCCAAATCACTCGTAATGATAGAGTGATTGAGAGCTGGCAACCTCTGTCGTTTTTATAAGTAGTCGAGATAGCCGTGACACGCTCTATATACCCTGTCTCTTATACACATCTGAAACTCAGTGAAGAATAAACTTGAAATTGATTGTGTTTTTAATGTTATTGAAATCAGACATGATTCGGAATGCCTGGTTATGAAGCTATTCAAACTGACCAAAAAACAGGACACCAAGGTGGATGTGCAGTTCTTATGACGGATGTGTTGTATGCTGTCCTACAATTAGTCGAACTTACGTCGGATGTGATAATTTTTCGGTTTTTGTGTGTATATATCTGGCACCTTCGGATTCACAGTACTTCTCACTTGACTCCATGGCCAAATTGAATGAAATCATTATGTGCAATCCCCATGACAGCTTCGTAATCCTTGGAGATTTTAACTCTCGTTTTGGACCTTTAGTAAACATGTTCCTTCTAAATGTTCCGTGTGAAGCCAGTTATTTGAATTCTGATGACCCAATCAGGTCATCTAATAAGAATGCAAAGGAGCTCTTTAAGTGCATTTGTTGTTCTGAATCACCTCGTGTATAAGGATAAAACTTTTAAAGGCTCCTTGACTTATAGGAAAAAGCGTATTTGGATATCTGAACTCGACTATTGCATCGAATCACCGAGAATACTAGATAGTGTCTTATCGTTTGATGTGAACCAAAGCCTTAGTGTACCTTCTGATCATGCACCATTGACTGTGTCCTTTGATATTCGCCATTTATCTCGAGAAATCCTTCCTTTTAAATCGTTGAAACGGTCTGGGTGAGAGGACGCTTGGTCTTTAGGCGCTCATGCTGCAGAAACGAAACTCCCTTCCGTTAATCGTCGCCAATTTAGGAACGAAGACTGCAATATGTTCTATCAACAGATGTCTCTTGTCGACTCTCCCGGTGATGTTGTTGATGCAAACGATAGTGTTACTCTTTTAAATGATATGGTGCGTAGCAAACTCAAAGAGGTTCAGTTAAATCAATGAATGGATATGGCAGTTCCTCCCAAGAGAGGTGGTGTGGTATTCTGGATAGAAAGGATTCTAAAGAAATCTTGGAAATCAATTGATCTGCTGATAGTGGTGTCTCTGATCATTCTTCTGGTGATGAGTTCAAGCATCATTTTGAGACTCTTGAATCCTGATCACAAAGAAAGGGGTGAACTGTTAGAGTTATGCAATGAACCCTCAACACCAGTGACTGATAATCCTATCGCTTTCGATGAGTTTGTGAGTGCCGCTGCCGAATGTAAAAATAACAGGAGTGGTGGACCATCTGGGATACCGGCTGCAACTTTTAAATTTATGCCAGGTAAGTGGATGGAATATCTGTGCTTTGTTCTTTTCTCGCGTTTTCCTAGTGCTTTGGTATGTCAGCCGTTTAGTTACGATCTTCAAGAAAGGCTCACGCAAAGATTGTATTAATTATCGTGGACTCTTTATCTAAAATATATTATCGTATCTTATGTAAACGTTTAGAAATGTGGTTTAAGCCGGATAGGGAACAAGCTGGTGCACAAAAGGGAAGATCATGCGCAGAATGGATTGTGTGTCTTAGACTCTTGATGGATTATGCGCTTTATAAAAAAGTCAAGTTATACGTTGCGTTTATAGACTTTTCGAAGGCATATGACCGTGTCCCGAGGTCTGGCCTTGCAGCGCTTTGAAAGCTCTTGGATGCGGAGTCGTCATGCTATGTGCCCTAGCGTCGATGTATGAAAATACACAACTTGTGCTTGGAGTGGCAATCATTAGTGTTACGTTTGGCGTGAAACAGGGCTCACCTTCTTCATGTTTTTTATTTACTCTGTATGTAAACCCTTTAATACGCGAAGACTAAATTCATTGTTGTTAATGGTGAACTTCAGGACAGGGAGGATATTGCTCTTGGCTCTTTGATTATGAAGCATTGTCTCTTCTACGTATATCTCGGCAGTGTCTTCAGTTGCACTGGTAAATCAAAACCTGCACTTGAAAAGCATTGTGAGGTGGAGTTTTTTTCATGTTTTAAAGTTTGTTTCTTTCGTATCAAAGAACTCTCTATTCCCTTTCGCTATTAAGAAAAAGGTATTGGAAGCAGCTCTGCTTTCTGCAATCCTCTACAGTTGTGAATCTTGGCTAACGAATGGCTTGCAAGCTGTGCAATTGTTGTACAATAGTGCTATCAAAACATTATTGCCTTGTTGAGCTCGGTCTCCCCTCAATTAGCGGATATGTGAACGACGTGCAGTTCAAGTACTTCAAACGAATTCTCAAATCTAGGAGTGACCTGGTGGACGATCCTTTTATGTTCGTGTACAGACTCTGCAACACTTCAAATACACCGTGTGCCCGTTACTTAAGAGCTATCATTGAATCAGATGGAAATTTCATCCAGAAGGACTTAAATAATCTTAAACATAAAATCCGTAGCTCTAATCGGTCGAAAGTTTTAACTTATAACGGATTAAACCCCGATCTTGCAGTTCATAGAATGTGCTCATCGCACGTTCACAGCGATCTTGAAAGGATAAAAAATTCTAGGTGACGTTTTTCATCGCATAGCCTTGCAATCGAATCCGGCAGATAAGGTTATGTGCTTGCAGTGCAATTCAAACAGAATCCCACATTGTTTGTGGATACCCTCTAACCGAACATTTGAGGGATAATTATAGGTTAAATTTTTGTGATGTGAGCAATTTTTTCCAATGTGATCCTGCAGACGTATGTAGTTATATTACCAAAGCTCTCGCTATCTTTGGTCAATGATATTAATAAGAAAGTCTCTTATTTTGTCATTCTGTATTTTTCTTTCACGACTATCTCGTATATTCTGTTACATCTGATTAAATGTCAATATATATATATA
>CABFPE010000570.1:37713-63213 GCA_900660155.1 Hofstenia miamia
CAACTCTGATCTGAAGTCTATTTTATGGACCCCCCCCATTTGTGGGTTCCTGTGGAATTTTGAATCATATACATATATGTAGACCCCATTTGGCATTGTTGAAATAACCCCACAAGTGTTGCAACTTGCTAGTATAACACTTGCAGCTTATTGAAGTTATGTAAATTGAGTTCTTAAAATGCTTAGTTCAAATGCAGCACAAATTGAGAGGTATTTGAAGCTCAAAATCACAGTTTAATGGAAATTAATTTATTAGAAATTAAGGATTGGGATTCTGTGGGAAAACTTGATAGTGAATCCCTGAAATAAACAATTTTTAACTTAAAAACAATAAAAAAACAAATAAATGTTGTTTGGCCATAATCCAAAATGAATGCAACAGCATAATTAAGTTTAATCAGTTTAAGTTGTTACAAAGGGCCCATATATGTGAAGGTGTTACAAAGGGCCCGATTGGAAAAAAATTCCCGCCAAAATAAAAATTTTTGACAAGTAGCTCAAACAATATTAAATATTGTATTTTAGTACATATTAGTAAAAAAATCTCAAAAAAGCAAAAATGGTTCTGTACGAGCAAGGGCTCTTTGTCACAAGGAAAATTGAACGTTTCGGGCCCTTTGTAATTTTTGTTCAAATTACTATGTTACAAAGGGCCCATATATATATATATATATATATATATACTCTAATAGCTGTGAGGGATTGTAATTTGCGATCAATTGTAGAACATTATTTTCAATTTAACTTTGCAACGTTTATTTGTTTCGAAATGATTGATAAAATATCCGAGATAGCTTCTTTCATAGAATCATAAAGAATGTTTATGGTTTCTTTCATTTACATGAAGTAAATAATGCTATATATTATTTTGTTACGTAATTTGGCCCGTTTCCTGTGATCACTACGTTAGCGCTGTGAATTCGGTATTATTGGCATAAGTTGTTGGTTTCGCGTCCATTACATAAATTCGTGATAGAAGTCGATGCTTAAATATTTACTCAATGCAATCACATAATCCCCCAACTACTAGATCATTGTTTGTTGGTAACACCAGCGAACGTACACATCACTTAATGGATTACAAACACACGACATCAGACTACATCTACGTCACCGTGGAACTAATTGGTCTCGCAATAATTGTGCTTATCATCGTTTCCTTTCTAACTGTTCACACGATATGTTCCAAACGCGATAAAGACTTTGAAAGTTGTAACTATAAAGATTTTCAGAAGCAGGCCTCCAACTGCTCAGCCGCTTAACGATGTAACATATCACACAACTAATGATGCAGTAAAATTGTTGAATAGTAATTTATTTGTAGCGATCTAGCAGAATTCAATTTACGTAGATGTTAAAATTTTTTATATTTTTTTAAAAATGACCACGTTGAAGCCATTTTTGTGGTTACTGCGGCTGAATGCTATATCTCGGTAATAGATGTTAACTGTTTGTTAGCAGTTGGTATGATAATGATCAATTTTCTATGGAACTGTTTTTAAATATTTTGGGTTAAGATGAAATATTTTAGTAAAATTTCGGGCTTGAACAAAGTTGTAACAATTTTCTCAATTGGAATCGGCTTCAAAAATTCTCGACCCCGCCGGTTTCTTCTGGTTAAACATTTCTAGTGCACTAACTTCGTCCTATTGTTTTGGTATTCAACGAATATATCACATTTTCATACAATTGAAAAGTACTCTAGGCAATGTCAAGACAGCATAGATAAATTCTTCTGATAATGGAACTGGTCTTTGACTTCTCATTGCGTACGGGCCGGTTAAAAACGAACAAACTGTCTGCTTCAACTCTGCACCCAATATAAGCGACTTGTCAACGAGCCGAGCCTTTTTAAGCAAAACAAATTCATAGTACTGCTTGTTAATTTGATTATGTAGAATTTTCTTATTTTACATTCAATAAGCCTTTCTTATAATCATATATTATAAATTTTTATTTTATAATAGGAAGAGCTATGTTATTCTGAGAGCATAATGTTTTTAAAAATATATCGAGCTGAAACGAGCCTCATTGAAAGCTTTTATGTGGCGAGCCGAGCCGAACTTACTCAAATTTCAAACGAGGCGAGCTTAGACATTTCACCTCATTGACAAGTCTGGCTTCGACTATCTTAATATTTGAAAATATCACTCTATCTCTATTCTATTTGATAATAGAAATAATAATGCCCAACATCATCTAGTTCTCCAAATATTTCGGATGCATTATTTTTAAAATTAATTGTAAATTTATATTTTAAATTTACCGAATGTATGATTTTTTAGATTAATTGAACTTTTATGATTTAAACGTTTGCTGAGAAGTTCTAAATGATGAATGCTGCAATACGGTTTTAGATATGCTACTATAGCAATATATTTTAGCGCTGTTGTCGTGCTTTGGTTAGCGTTCAAAATCGTTCTTTCGGAATTGAATTAATTAGAGATTGTTTCTTTATGTTCAACTGAGTTTATAACGTTTAAATAACAAATATCTACTGTATCTGGGTTTTTCTGGTGCACACCTACGAATTCTATTTCAATACTGATTCAGTAGCTACTTAATTTGTAATTTGATTTATAGTAAAAGCAATGCTCCACCATTTGTTGAGTGCTTCGCTATACTTAATTGAATTTAAGTGTTGCGTTTAATTTATGCTTAGAATCATTTAAAAGCATTTAAATGATATCGCACAGAATGCGCTTGTGAAATGGAGCTATTACAATATTAAAGGTCGAACAATAATTTACTTATTTTCAACTTTTATTTCGCACATAGCATCCAATTTTTTATCAGCTCAAATATACGCGTGCCATTTGAGAGTTTCTAAATTGAAATTGTTTTTATGCAGACTTAGATTATTAAATATTTTATAATAAAATTGAATTTCTTAATCGGTAATAATTCATTTTTTCAACAATGACCACAGCTCAAAAATTCATTTATATATATAAAGACTGTTACTTTGTAATGCGTGAACGTTCTTATCTTGATTATATTCGTATTGATTGCTTAACTATTTAATTAAATTTAATCTGAATGAGTAACTATGTAAATACATTCTTTATCAATTTTGCACATTATTGTGGAAATCATCATAAATTTCATATTTTCTCTATTTCAACAAAATTGTTGTCTTGAAATTTGTTTGTCAAAGTATACATATCATGAAATTAGTGGTATTTTTAAGATTTCTTAGAATATATATTTGAAGTCGTTTACGAGGCTATGCAAGTGGTTACTTGATTAACCGTTTCATTTTTTGACATTAATAGGCCGTTAGGAATATTTGGAATTAAAGTTACTTTTATTAATATCAAAAAAAAAATAAAATCTCAAATAATAGCAAAATCAGCTGCAATTGAAAAATTACACTAGGTTGCCATATGATACAAATAAAAATATCTTTACATTTTGATGGTCTCTAAAGTTGTTGCTTCAGTTTAATTATAATGGCATTTACATTTAGCGCACTCAATCGGGGACTTCGTAATAATATACATGTATAATATTATATATATTATTTCGAAGTCCCCTACTCAATGCATTACAAACCCTTTGTATAAAACCTGCAATTTACTGCCCAATGATCTGTATTATCCGTACTTTGATGGCTTCATTCGTAATCGGCCTAACACAATCTCTACGTTCATCATCTCTTTTTTCTGATAACGATGGTCTTGCACTCTCTTCTTCGTCATTATGTTCCTTTTTTAGCTATTGATATATATATATATATATATATCCACAACAAGAAATTGAAAATGGGACACTTGCTGATTTGTTTTTAATACCATTGTATAGCCACTCGTTTATCGCAAATAATAAGATATACTTCAAAGATAACGCTTTCTTCCTATTCTATTTATTCGATATAGACCTTTCAATTTATCAAATATATCCACTCCATGCACATAACTAATACAACTTAATTACAACCTAATATGACACCAGTTTTCTTCCTTTTTCCCTTCTCGCTTGCCGTGAACATTCAACCTTCGCTTCAATTACAAAAAATGACGAAACGACTATCGCTTTGAACCTATCCGTTTTATAGATAAGACAATAGTTTGCATCCACTTTTACATCACTTTCTAAACATTTCATTTCTTTATCTGTTAGGTGTTACTGTTCCAATGCTATGTATAAACAAATTTTTATTTTCAATAAATTTGGTTGTTTTTCAATGTAGCCTATAATTTTCAGTTTAATATTGATAGTTCTTCTTGGTGAAAATGAGATAAGGTTCCGGCCATCTTACAAATGTCAATATCAGCCGGAATATGTACAAATTCGAGCCAGTTTTTTATCAGTGACATTAGAGTACATGCTTTAGTCATTTCTAGCATATAAATTTGAAAAAAAACCGTAAGGGTTTTCTTCTTTCCGATTCATATTTCGGATATTGGTACGTCTGGGTTAGGCTATGTACATCTTTGCCTAAGCATTGTTTTAGAATTTTTTGTTGATTTGTTACCTATTATATCAATATTAATGTGAACAACACCTGGGTTATGGCCATGTAGACAAAAGTGGAGCAATTTTGATTGTCCATTCAATTGTATTTTCGTGAATTCTAAATTGAGCAGCTGTACATTATTATTTACGTAAGTATTTTAGGAAGGCTCTCTATGATAGTGAAACCGCTTTAACAATTGTTTATCATGATGATGTTTTGATGGTAGGAATTCATTTTCGGTCTGTAAATGTTATTGATTTGGGGTGCATATTATCATCAAATTAAAACCAGAATTTTAAACTGAACAAATGTATCGAATGCTATGACCAGGGTTGGAAAAACCGCGTGATCCAACCGGTTCAAGTGGGCAAAAATAATGCAAACTGTCTATTTTTTGCTTTTATTTTAAAATTAAGGTAAATTCATTAGTAAATCGCCTTCTTGCAAACGTTATTATAGTACCACTAAGTTTATCCAAAACTCTTTTTTGCCACTTTATTGAATGGGAAATAGTAGAATTAGTCTAAATAAGGATTGTTTTAACAAATTTTGCAATTAGTGAGTTAGGTAATTTGTTTTAATCAGCTACTGGTTTTTTCATGATAATACAAATTTTAACTAATAAGTTTTTTCTAAAATTACAAGAAATGTTAAAATTGGCAAGCAAAACTATTTGAAGATGCTTGTCAATAAAATTAACACCTTATTAGTGGCAATTAAATTGACGTGTGGTTTTATTTATTAAAATGTATTTGAGGATAGAACACTCAATATGTTAGTGTTCTTTTAATGTTCAAACTTTTGGGAAACGCCTTTCTTTACTATCGCACTCTAGGTTATAAATTATTTTGTTTATAAAGCCAACCGAGATTATTTCAGCTGGCACTTTGATAAATGCTTGTTAATTCCAACGTATGCAAAGCAATCTCAATTTAAAATTCAGCAGAGTACAACACGTTTTACTCCTAGAAATGCTACAAATTTTGATATCATTAACTTTTTTTGAAACTTATAGATTTGCTTACACACATTCGAAAAATTACGAAGTAATTGTAATTAAAAATTTTCGTATCCCGCTAACTTCGAAGTATTTGAATTTTGTAATGGTCAAAGTCAACAATTTTTCCTGAAACTCTCGTCGAACCTCATTGAGAACTCTGGCAAGTACACTATTATGTAGAAATGTATAGATGACTTTTGTATGCATATTAAATATTACATGCTCCCAAAAAATATACAGTGTAAGCACCGACCAACGACCTCTAAATTACAATGCTTCTATAAATTTCAAAAAAGTTTCATTATATATATATAATATATATATATATATATATATATATATATATATATTCTCCGAAAATTAAGTAGTACGTTCTTAAAGTGAACTATTCGTCTTATATTTGCAATGTTTCTAGTTGAGATGCTCTATTAGGCTGTAAGTAAATAAAGCATAATGTTGACGTAGTTGACATAAAGTGCCAACAATATTCTAATACGATTTTTATAATGTAGTGAAACAATATTAATTGCGTTTGCAATTATATGAGTTTAGTTACTATATCACAATAGAAGACATATGCCGTTCATAAGTTCATCTTATAACAATTTTCAAAGTAGATCTTGTTTGCCGGATTTAAGGAATTCATTCGATGAATTTGTACTATTTGATACACAAATTGAGATTCCCTATCATCCGTCAGCTATTGGTTGATGTTATCAGCGAGTTTTATAGCGCATTCCGCAGCATTGTTCACTGACTTCAGTGTTGGAGTCAACACTAGTGCAAGATCACTGAGGCTTTTAGGTATGGGCATTGAAAGCGAACTTGAGAAGTTTTTGTATCCATAGTAGATACATTTGACCGTCTCAAGCCAACAAACTGTCCATCCGTTGGGCGAATCGTATCTTTTTGACTCTCATTTCGTAATTAAAAATTTTCAATAATCTTCATTTTGTCTTGAAAGGGATAACCCAATTAAGACTTCACTCAAATACCAAAGATGACGAGGAAATTTTGATAGTGCACGTTCCACTACAAATTGCTCGACAATTTTTCAGTTCACCATATTATCGAGAAATTTAAGATTATTTACGGCTGCATCCAAGGTCGACGAAACTTCGAACCAACACTTAAGGTAAATAGCGACAGTAAATACATCTATTTGTTGCAGTGGCTTGGTAAGACGAAGCTGATTTCTAAATAAAAATATTTTCAAATATGTTCTTGCCCATTCATCTTGCACGATGATACATGGAGGTAGTTTCCTCTTTTCCTATCAGAGAAGTCACTTTTCGTAAGACAGTAGACTTCTATTATACAATATTTTATCCCAAACAGACAGTAGTCTATAAGTTTGTGTCTGTTAGTGATGAAAATAATTATGTATTTGACACCACTCTTTTTAAAATTCATATAATTTCTCCCCACTTTATAAAGTGAAATTTTCGAATTTTAACCAAATTTCCCGATTTTGAAGACCGGGGTGCTTTCCAATTACGATAGACTAATATTTTATATGTAATCTTTTTATACCGATTTTTCCACATTCATTTGCGAACAAACCCACAAATTTTCGAAAGTGCCACGAATATTGGTACCTGTAATCGAAAACGATCAATGGACAATCGATTGGTATGAATAATTTATGAATGAGATAAAAACTGACTGAGCTATGGTCTCCTAAAAAGGACTACTTTTGTAAAAAATGCTCTATAGTATGCCAAGATCAGACCATTATTATCGGCCAGTTATGAATTATTTGTCATTTTCCATTTCTTATAATGGCCACTGAAAGTCATCAGATTTAATAAATTGTTGTGTTTTCCTTTGGGACACGTAAAAGAGATGGTATGCATGACTCATCCTCCAACCTTGAATGAATAGGATCACATAGCATAAAATTATGATATGAAATAATTATGGATATCGTTGGGGGTTCGCTGTAAGCACCCTCTATATACTTTCGAAGGAACTCGTCAAAATGCGTTTGAGTCGAAAATACCCATAGAACAATATATGGAACTCAACATAAGCGCCTATCAAAAATGCTTTGAAAATTTGATAAAATATCTGGGTCATTCCAAGTGAAATCACCTAGATTTTTAAAAGTGCCCATGGGTCACATCTCAGATTTTGTCCATATTTACACCATAGGATGTTTTCAATAAAATAACACTATCCTGAAAATTTCAGCTTCATTCCTTTTGTGGTTTACACATTATGGCTCTTTGAATTTTGCCAAAAATTTGAAAAAATTGCTTATTGTCAGCTGCAAGCAAAAAATCTGCAACTTTGGATATAAATAACTACTCATAGAAAAGAGCAATCAGTCTGAAATTTGGACTCTGAGTAGTTTTCTGCCTATAGACACTATTTTTGCTATCAGATTTTATGGGAAATGCTTAATTTTGGAGTTAAATACTGTTCAAAATGCTAAAAAAGGCCTTTTTAGTGGGTCATGCAAGCTTTTTGTTGAGCTATAGAAAATGTATAAATGGCACAACATCTAAAAATACATTTGATAATGTTTACATTATATGTTATCATATAGTAAATACTAAAAATATAGTCAGTATAATGCTCTAGGCTCTGTACCAGCTTCTATTTTAAGTGTTATATGAAAAAAAATCAAAAATATGTACTCATTTGGAGAGCACAGGATGAAGTGAAAGGAATTAAAACTGAAGCTAAAATTTTACATGCTAGTAGATTCAAGTATAGTCTTTAATTTTAGAAAGTTTGAAGGTTGGTTCTCAATTGTAAGTGGGCTAAATATCCTTTGATTTTCCCTAATATTAGCAAAATGAGTTGCATGTTTAAAAACCAGAAATATTAGATTTGTTCTAACAAAATACTGTAATAATATAGACTAAAAGCACTCAAAACATAAATCATTTGCATTTTAGCAGTAACTTATTGTTGTGTACAAAGTATAATTTTATCATAGTCCTTAATAGAAAGAAGGTAATCTTGAGCACTTTGTCCTTTTATTGATGGTGGACATATATCACATATGACATTGGTAAATGGTACCCAACACTGACTAGATCGTACATCATTTATCCACTTCAAATTTAATCCTTTTCGGGTCATGAATTTAACTTTTACATCCTGATTTTCATCAGAGCACTCAAGTATTATTCCAATATAACATATCTTATCATAATGGCATGCAATGTACTTGCCTGGTTGATAAGTAGTGGTATTTCTTGAAATGTTTATGTCATTAAACTTATGAACATCATATATATTATCATTAGAGATTCTTTTCATCATAAGAGAATCTGCATCAGGAATAAAGCAGTGGTAGCTTCATGTACCAGGTACAGTTTGTGCTCCACTATAACGGACCTTTAAATCATATTTTTCTTCATGACTTATAACATCTTCCTCAGGTATAGTCTTTAATTTTAGAAAGTTTGAAGGTTGGTTCTCAATTGTAAGTGGGGTTCATATCCTTTGATTTTCCCTAATATTAGCAAAAAGAGTTGCATATTATTTTACTTAGCCCAATGGAAAAGCTGTTCTGGTGTTAAAATCTGATTTGTAAGGGCAGCTCTTAAACTTGCTGCTCCTCTGCAACATTAAAATCATGTTTATGATACATTAAATTAATTAGAGATTTATAATTTTTATATTGAGAAGCTGCTCCATCACTAAAGTATTTAACCCTGTTGATTTTGGGGTTCTGCATGGTAATAGTTGGTAACAATATTGAAATAAAACAGTGAACTGCAGTCTGATCATGCAAGAGATGATTTGATATAATGCAATAACAGTCACACTTAAGAGTATCATCAACATTCTTTTGGTATACTACAAAGGGATGAAGAGTGGCTTGACTATTTTGCCAATAGAAACTTTGTATAGAATCTTGAACAATAAAGCTATAGTTTTCAGCAAAATCCATCAAAATTAAGCAAGTTTTATCATCCAGTGTTGTTTTGACTTCCTTTAAATATGCTGCCTGTTGAACCTTTATGAAGTGGTGATGACAGAGGTCAGATATCTTCTCAGTTAAAATATCAATAAACTCATTCACTGTACTCTCAATAGTAAGTAGGGTAGTTCTATCAGTTGAAATCCATTGCTTGTAGGATATGGTATCATCAAAGTCAGTATTATCAAATAGAGTCAAAAGCATTGAAGATAATTTTGTTCTATTAGGGCATTCTGTACATATATGGAACATACAATTGCGATTCTCAAGATTACAAACACATAGTTTCATTAGATCTTCATAGTTGTACTGGTTATCTGGTAGGAATGAACACAGAAGTTTTGCATTTTGATGATATATGCAGACACATACAGAATGTGTGCCACTACTATTAACAGTTATGCACCACTTTGGCCTAAATTCACAAAACTTGCTAAACCCAATTTTATAATCTGGATACATTTTTTTAAATTCAATATAAAGCTCTTTTAAACGTAAAAGAATCAGACGCCTTTGTTGGTGAACTTTTTTACCATTGAGATACACAGACACAAAATTTTTTTTGCCTGGACATAGCCTGGTGAAATCATCAGACTGGTAAAATTCATGTACTATATCCTTTATATATTCTGGAATTCGCCTTCCCTTTTTGGCATCTGGTTTGGCAAGTAGTCCCTTTTCACACTTCAGTTTTCTAGCCTTTTTAACTAAGTGCTCAGAAATATCAAATTCTTCACATGTTTTTTTAATTGACCAACTTTCTGGAATAATTGTCAATATTTGTACTTGTTCCTGTTTAGAACTAATTTTAATTTTTTCCTTCATACCACTTATTAATTTGTCCAAGTCAGTGCACTTCGGACAGGCTGGGTTATCATCTGATAACATCTCTTCCGTGTTAATTTGGCACGCAGATGCCACCAAGTTTGTGACACTTTCTTTAAAACGTTTAACTTTTTGTTTACCATATCCCACTCTGTCTCTCTTTCCCACACTCTTTATGGGAGAGATACCCAATAAAGAAGCACTTTCATTTAATGTGAACTTGCTTGCATTAGAAGATTGGTATTCATCATCAGTAGTATTAGCATGAATATCACTCTCTTCAACTCTATGCTCTGTGGCTTCTGTAGCTTTCTTGATATAATTTCTACAGAACTTTTGGCCAGGCTTAATATTTAAAATTCCAAATAGTTCACTGTCAATCTTACGTAATCCTTTTGAGATTTTTTTCTTGTGGAGTTTGAAAGGATCACAACAGCATAGCTGTAATTATTCATAACGTGAAATATATGCTTTCTCGTGATGATAGCATATTTTATCACAAACATTTTTTAGATAGCCTGTCCTTCTCTCCAACAATACAACATTTTCCTGTTCTGAATCACTAATGTTGAATTGTCCTTTTATTTTGCAATGGATGGTTTGATTACACTTTTCATCCAATAGTTTCCCAATACAACATAAATCATCTTTCTCCATATTGAACAAACTAAAGTAAAAAATTAGTTTAATTTATAGAATCTAGAGATATACTAAACTTACTAATCTAATATTTTTCAACAAATAATAACACTTTTTCTATTTCAGAAAGAGTAGCTTTAATTAATAAAATGAAGTTATTACCTTATTGTAGTACATAATATTTCCAACTAATATATATATATATATATATTACTTATTCATTATTAATTTGTACCAAGTTGACATTTATACCAGAATTTTTCATTAAAGTTAACCATCATACAAAAAAATTCAATATTTCTAGTTTTTAAACATGCAACTCATTTTGCTAATATTAGGGAAAATCAAAGGATATTAAGCCCACTTACAATTGAGAACCAACCTTCAAACTTTCTAAAATTAAAGACTATACTCGAATCTACTAGTATGTAAAATTTGAGCTTCAGTTTTAATTCCTTTCACTTCATCCTGTGCTCTCCAAATGAGTACATATTTTTGATTTTTTTTCATATAACACTTAAAATAGAGGCTGGTACAGAGCCTAGAGCATTTTACTGACTATATTTTTAGTATTTACTATATGATAACATATAATGTAAACATTATCAAACGTATTTTTAGATGTTGTGCCATTTATACATTTTCTATAGCTCAACAAAAAGCTTGCAGGACCCACTAAAAAGGCCTTTTTTAGCATTTTGAACAGTATTTAACTCCAAAATTTAGCATTTCCCATAAAATCTGATAGCAAAAATAGTGTCTATAGGCAGAAAACTACTCAGAGTCCAAATTTCAGACGGATTCCTCTTTTCTATGAGTAGTTATTTATATCCAAAGTTGCAGATTTTTTGCTTGCAGCTGACAATAAACAATTTTTTCAAATTTTTGGCAAAATTCAAAGAGCCATAATGTGTAAACCACAAAAGGAATGAAGCTGAAATTTTCAGGATAGTGTTATTTTATTGAAAACATCCTATGGTGTAAATATGGACAAAATCTGAGATGTGACCCATGGAACCATTAGGTGACTTCACTTGGAATGACCCATCTGCTATTTTGACATTTAATGCTATTTACTTTAGTGTTGTAATTAGGAATTTCCCTTAATAGCAGCAATTGCATGAGAAGATTGAATCAATTAAGATACGCGAATTTTGTTCAGTGATTACTTTTTGTTAATGTCTGAAGAAATGGTGACATAAATAGAAACTTATACAAGTTATTAAACATTTCTACTAGATGTTCTGATCCAAAAATATCGGCTGTTGTTCAACTCTGACCGAGCAAATGCATGGACGAAAATAAATAGTTTTACAATATTGAAACATTTGCAAACTCATCAAAGCGACATGGGAGAAATCAAAGTTATGTTAAAGTATTTCGAACAAAGAGTGTAGCCCTCACCCTTAGCTACAACGTCTATAGTTTACTCCATTTATCTTTAGCGTGATAAATTCAATTATCTAACCAAGTCTTCACATTTTAGACATCTATCAAAAACAAACTATGCAGTCAGCAAAATTTTTGAATGTGCAGAAACGTTAATTGAACTCTTAAAATTGTTGTATTTCATGGTTTTACTTCTATTTGTGAACATTTATTACAAAACACGATGTAAAAATATGTAAAATTTTCAATGAAATACTTTTAAAATTTTTTCCATAGTTATTACCATAAAGCGCCTTCGAAAACTACGAAGCGTCTTTTAGATGGTTATATGTATACATGTATACATATAAATTCGAATTCAGTGTAAAAAAATAGTTTATTTTAAGTTTTGTGTAAGATTTTATTTAAAAAATTTGGAAAAATTAAGAGTAAAAGTTTGTAAAAATCCTATTACATCACTGATTTTGAAGTAAATTCATTTAAAGTAATGGGATTTTAGCAACATTTGAGTGGTCTATTTTTCAAGACAACGGAATACAGTTATGCAAAAATTAAAGAATAAACTATTTTTTTACACTGAATTCGATTTGTTCACTCTAATTTACATATCATGGTTAGGGTTAGGATTATTGAGATAGTTTTTAGGGTATCCCTTCACAGAAGCATAGGATGAAAACTATTTTTCATTAAAAATTAGATGAAAATTTCAATTTACAATGCCAAAATTGAGCTTAGTGTATTCCTCATTGCAGAAATAAATGGTGAAGATTAGTGGTGCAATACTTATGTCCAGTACTGTGTATGCACTTGTAAAAATAAATCGCGTTCAGTGCAAAATGGTAAAAAATCAGCCGCGATGAGTGCAAAAATGCATAAAATAGGAAGCAATCAGTGCATTTGTAGAATGACAAAGTCGCACTGAGTGCAATGAAATCTATTTTTTAATTTTTTTAAATTTTACTACTTTATTGAATATCAGATGGGAATACAACTATATTATAGGTGTGCAATTGAAATACATCCAATATACGATATATGTGGAATAGTATAATTAAAAATATATTAGTCAAGTATACGAAAGATAATAATTTATTTCAAATACTTTGTAGTTTTCAATTTTCATGTAAATTTCTCTTAAATTTTTCACGCATTCCTTGTAACAAAAACTTACTCTTTAATATGGTTAAGATTGACCTTATCTCATCTTTAGTATATTTATTATTTTCTTCCTTAAAAAAATTTAATAGTATTTGACCTATGCTTACCATTTGATTTGCCCTCTCCTGGAAACTAAATAGAGCCTATATGAGTTTCTTTCATTTTCTTGGAAAAGTCAATTGTTAGTACAAACATTCTACGTTTTCGCCCATTACATGGCATTTGCACTGAGCGCGACCAATTTTGCAAAAATAAAACATGCATTAACAAGCAACGAGAGCATCAAATAAGGTCGGACTTTCATTAAATTATACTTATACATTGGTAATTTCTCCATTACAATGTTATTTTGGCTGTTCCTTCAAAAGCCCACCCTCTGAAGGCCATTCGCGCACAAATTTAGCCGTTTTAAATACTCACTGGGATTTATATGTATAGTACATTGTCGTACAGATATAGCCGAATTTTCACTAAGATTTGATGAACATTAAAAAAGTTACGGCTAATTATATTTCCTAGTTGTTTTCAGCCACACTTGTAGACATATTGACTGAATTGCTTATAAATGAGATGAAAGTAATAAGCATTCCATTCAACTAATACTCGCTATGTTTGCATTGCACATAAAGTTATTGAACTGACAGTTGTGATACGGTTGAAAAACGAAAGTGTTGCATAGATTCCAATATGAAAATAAAGATAATAAATTTAGCTGAACTATTTCCTTGGAATTTACAATGCATGATGTGATTATGTTGATATTCTTTCTCATGCATAAGAGAATTTAGTGCAAATATTGCGTATGCTATTCTTCAATTGGTTTATTTTTGTATTTTTACTTTAAAATATTTTTGTTTAAAACAAATGCTTTTCCATTAGTTGCTCTGACAGCACCGGAACTTTTCAAATCTTTAATGTTTTGTATGGGACTTGAAAATTTAGAGGGTCGTCATGATATTTAGATATTTATTGGTTAAAAAATGTACACATCGCTAAGCAATGTGGTTCACCTTTAATGTTATGTCATTTTATGCTTTGCTTATTTTCAATTTTATGTTTTCTATATTCTTTATTTAGTGTATTATGACCCCTCTAATAAGCATTTTAGACGTTAAATCTAGGGTTTCAGTTGCTAAATATTTGTTCATTTTGTGCCCAGCATAAATTTCTTAAGCTTTTGAGAATAATTTTTTTCGGAATTTCTTCGAATAGAAATGTGGCTATTTGAAATTTGTAAATATCTTCTATTCAATTTCAATTGTGATATTATGCGTTGATTTTGCGCTGAGAATGTTTGTTCAACCGTTTACTATTAACGCATTGATAATATTCAAGCGCGTTGTTCACTGTTTAACTTGAACTACACATTTTTACGATACCTTGACATTTAAATGCTTTGAGTACGTTTTGCAAACCGGTTGTTAATCAAATTTTGATAAATATTAGGAATCATAGATAATATGTATTCATGAATTTTTGCACATGTTTTTATATTCCTAGTTTGACATTGACCATTTGTACCTTTTATGTAAAACCAAATTCCCATCAAAATATATCTTATAAGAAAACCATGCACAGATCGGGTAGCTGCTGTTGTTCTCATAGAGTTCCCTAACACTTAGCCCTTTTAGGAAAAATGCTGCTGTTTAATGAATTCATCAATTGAATTCTGTATAATATTCATGGGAGTATTGTAGTTCATACGTTATACAAATATGCACATTTCCACTGTTGGAATTGGAAAAAGTCGCCCGGAAAATAGGTCTCACCTGTCAATAATTTCTAATTTTCTAATATATGTAAAGGGATTTGACCCATTTTTCAGAATTTTTATTCAGGTTTTTTTACACATACATTAGTATATAATATTAGGTATATAATTGCATTGTTCACAAACCCTGTGATTCCTTAATTTAGATCAGTTTCAATGATGCCGGAAATCAATTGGTGTCGGTGTCCGCTGACAAAACTGCGCGCATATGGGATTTAGAGACTCAAAAATGCATAGAAACGCATTGTCTTGGAACCAATGTAGAGGACATGCAACTAGGCTGTTTATGGCAGGGAAAACATATAATAACACTCGCACTTGGTGGATGGTTCTCTTATTTGGATGTTGGTGGAGACATGTCCAAACCACGTAAAATTGTCAGAGGCCATAATAAGGTAAATCATTACTAATGTTTAAAAGTTGTGTCACAGTTTATATAGTAAACTACATTAGGATTGAACTTGGATGTTATAGATAATCGTAGACAATAGTTACATTTATTGTATATTTTGGTGATTTTGTTTTGGCAAAATGCATTTTGTCGCATAATTGTTAAATATTGTAAATTGAAACAGGGTTTTCTTTCGTGATTTACTTAAAAAATTTATACAAAACCAGTGAAATATGCCAAATTTAATATTATGAAAAAATTATTTCAGATTATTAATAATTATTAATATAGATTTCTGTGATTTCAGAAAATCATACACGAGTGTGACTTTCACTTTTTACTTAACAACGGTCACGATTTTTTCATGTCGACTTTCATTTATTTTGTTTATGAACATGGCTAAGTTAAGTAAAAAAGCAGGAAACAATTTTAAAAGCTTTGAGTATATAAGGCGATTTAAGATAATGTTCGAATAATGTTCTGGTCATTGTCCGTTTATAGATTGGTGAATTTAATCTCAATGTCGAAGTCGTCTGTAATCGCAATTCACCCTCTCTTTGTTCACTCACACATCTCAAATGAAATTATCATACGATATTTGTAATGTGAAAAAAGGGCCCTGAATTTTACAGAGGGATTTTATATGAGGTTAAGTGAAAAACAGAGACCTGTTTTTGTGAGGCTTATGTTAAAAACCCCGTGTTTACACAATGCATGCGTAAATGCAAAAATCACAAAGTAAAAAGCTAAAAGTTTTGTTTCATTGTCTAAGCAACAGGTTGAACTGACTGTCCGAAAAACAGGACAGACGTATTCTTTAAAGAAACCCAGTTAGTATTTATTTTCATTCAAAATAATCTTTAAAAATAAAAAATTAAATACTTGCAACAATACTTTTTTGTGGAATTTCAGATTTTTGTAGTGTTATGTTAGTTGTTGTGGAAGAAAGTCAAACAATGAGTCTTGAAAAAACTTCTGGTTGAAAGTTTTAATGTAGACTTTGTTTTATTGTGTCTCAATCTATAATATTTACATTAATACAATAAATGGAATTCTGTTCTACGATATTTTTAACTCTTCGATTCAAATTTAAGGTTTTCTTCACAATGGTTTTACCGAATCTTTTTAAATTATAAAATGATAAAAAACTACATAAAGCCAGATAGAATACAAAAAATTCATTTTTCCAATTGAACTTAGTACCTGCTGAAATGACTAATGTAATGATGTATTGAAGTAATAAAATTCCTGTAAATGTATTTCACATTTAACTTGTTATAAGGTCACTATTTTAGTCAATTACATGCATTTCGAACGTCAACTCTCGCCTTTACACCGCTGACTACATGGGAGACATTCTTTCCTGGGATTATTCTTCAGGCCTCAGCGAATACGCCTCTGGGAAGAAGCATGCGAACGCAGTGACCAGTATAGCCGGAAATTTGACGAAATCAAATCATATCACATCCGTCGGTGTTGATGACACTCTCCGATTCATGGATGCCAACGGCGATGTATACGTCGACGGGAAGTCGGTATCGTTACCATCTCAGCCACGTCATGTTCAAACTGATAGCAATGGGTTAAATTTTAAATTATGCTTTCAATGACATTCATCATTTAATTAGTTAGAACATCATATTCACTCTTGAAAAGTAATATAGAAACTTTGTATCGCTTCAGTAATGGTTTAATCTCTTCTATAAATAGACAGGCAAACCCGCAAATCTATATCTTCAAATCGCTATTTTGTGTTGTGCCATACCAGGGAATTTGTTCCGCTTGTTTTGCGATACGATAACACCAATATGTCCAAATCTACTCAGTAACTAATAAAGGTTGTTTTTACTAATAATTAAAGCACGTGCATACAAAATATTCACTTTAAAAAATTTTTCTTCGTAGGCGTTGATAAAATATTTATTGAAATGTCCTTTGGGATTATCATGAGGTCTTTTAGTATTATCAAAAATGGTTTTGTAAGTAGTTAAATGGTTAATGTTAATTTTTTAGTCTAATCAATTCATATGAATTAGAACTTTTGAATTTTGATGTGAATGCGGAAATTATCTAAATCTGATCTTCTTCTATAAAGCTTTTTCTAAAATCTTATTTATATTGAAAATATTATTTTAGCAATGACCTTAAATTTCATAAATATTCCTTAAGTTTATAGGATTGGGCACTGACACATCGCTGTCTCTTCAGAGCCTAGATTCTGGAAAATGGGTTGCTTGTGACGGTTATACATTTTAAATGCAAACCATATTGAATGTTTCCTTCAATGCTAAGATATGTTAAAATATCTTTAATTATTTGAATGTCTTGAATGAATACTGGTGATTCACGGTTGCCAGAATATTCTGATAAATTCAGATATAACGTCATTTGCACGGCATTTAATATTTATCTTTGCTTTCATCACATGTTTTTTCAAATCATCTAGTTCTTTGGAAATATGACTGAATTCAGTTATTTTATGTTGAAATTTTCATATTTGTACTGAAAATTAATAGATATTTGTCACACTTGAATATAGTTCGTATGCATCCAGTAGAAAAAAGCATAGCATTGTATCTCTGGGTGTTAAGAAACATCACATTAAACACATGAAAATGTCTTAGCATCATGCATTAGAATTTGATTGCAAATAGTTTAACATGAACCGATCGTTGCCAATCACTGCTAAGAATATTTGACATGTATTTGCTTCATAAGTAGAATCAGGTTGAGACCAAACCACTTGGATATTGTTAATGTTCAATATACCAACCTCATAGATTTCAGATTTATTCTATGGAACTATAAGCAAAATTTACAACAACTGGGTTTGTTGCATTTTGCGGTTGAACTTAAACTTTTTGATTGCTATTTAAGTTTTGAAACATTAGGTCGTAAACTATTGTTACAAATGTGCATGTATACAATTTAAATATTTACTGATTGGATTCATTGCTTTAGCTTTTTAATTGGACGAAATGTTTCCCTAATAATATCGGGTTCTGAAAAGAGACTTTTTTTTAATTCTATGTTTCATAGTTGATTTATTAGTAACATAATATATTTATAAGTATGATTTTATTACAGTTAGTCTTACTTATCAAAGTATGAGCCATCTTCATTGATAAACTTTCTCCATCGCTCGGGTAACTTCTTGAGTCCTGCAAACTAACTTTGAGAAGTCTGACAAATCCAGCTATTGATAGCAGCTTTCATCTTTTTCAAATCGAATTTTTTTCTTCGCAAAGATTTGAAAGAGGTGAAAGCAGCTATCAATAGCTGGATTCGACAGACTTCTGAAATGTGGTAAAACACAGAATTAAAAAAGGTCTCGGAATTTTTCAAACACCCTTTATATAATAATGATCGAACATTTTTTAGTGTTTCTGTAAAGACTAACAAAACTTATCTTGTTTAGATTAACTGTCGTGTGTTGCATAAATGAAATAGTTCTTTACAATGAAGCAAATGAAACATTTCGACAAAACGTTACGTTTGAGCCTTCTCGCTCAGCTACCAATACCGAAAGTTCGCATTTAGCTGTAGGTGCCAAAAATGGTCACGTTTTTGTGTACAAACTGGAAGGCGACTCAGGATTTTCCGAAATTCATAAGCTTGTAGTTGGAACCGATGTAACCGATATCGCATTCTCCCATGATGGCAATTACCTAGCAGTTGCTGACGCTTCCAAGAAAATCGTTGTGTTTAACACTTCTGATTATTCAGAAAAGGTAAACTTTTGAACCTATTAACTATTTTTTTGAATTTTGATTATTTTTTAGGACAAAATTNGGGCAATTTGTATATTTTTTTTCAATATATATATATATATATATATATATATATATATATATATATTTAAAAGTAAATTTATTATTTAAAATCTAGGAAATAAAGCGCTGATATTTTGTAAAATATCTTATTAAGGATGGTTTCGAAACTAAAATATATTTATATACAGTGTACATGTTGTAATTTAAGTTATAAAATTTCTAAAAAGAATGAATTTTGGAAATATTGAGATAAAACTTTCTTAAAACTAGCACTATTCAACGCTGAAGTGCAACTTATTTATTTATGATTGTTAAAATAATAACACGTCGAAATGCATTCATCTGAATAAAATTTGATATTACCTCCAATGTGTTCTCACGCATTCTGTTTGCTTAATAAGCGGCGCTTGTAACATATTACGCTTGCATTTGTCAATACACTAAATCAAGACCGGTCAAAAAATATGACTAGTTTTCATGGAGCAAAATATACATTTTTAACTTTAGGAACGTTTGTTCTTTCCCAACTTTTCCTCTAATTCCCCATTTTGAAATAAAAATCAAACTTTTTATTAATAACTAGCATCAAAAACTGTTTCAAAAAATCATTGTTATTATAGCCAAGTAAGAATCCAGGATTTTCAGTCAGCGGAGGGGTGCGATTATCACTATAAATTTGGACAATGGAGGAGACATTTGCTCCGATTAAGTGTTATAAGTGGAATGCAACAAACGTTACTGGTAATTTTTTCAATATGGGTTAATTCCATTTTTTTAATTTCCGCCATCAAAGTATGTAAACATTTCCTATCTTTGCAGCATCTAATACAAAATGCTTTTCAATTTCCCTTTTCATCTGTTGTTGATATTTGAATTATGAGCTACTGAATTCGAATTCTCTTGGATTTTCATTAAGAGACAACTAAAACGCGAGTCCAAAATGTCTATGCATGGTAGAGAGCACTGGTTAACATATTCTGATCTAGCCTAATTCATAAAAAAAGGTTTGCTTCATGTTATAACTCAATTATAGTTTTATCTCTATTTTGTAAAAGAATTCCTGATTTTCAAGAGCATCCAGAATAGGAATTAGATTTGAAACAAGTGAGGAGTCGCTTTGAATTCTATGACTGCCTGAAATCAGTGGACCTTATGGCATAATACTGTGAATTTCGTCGACTTCCAACGTCCACTACAAATTGTAGAATCTCTTAATTGTCTATGGCCTCATTTTTCAGCTCTTGCATACATTTATTGAACAATTAAATTAGCCAAAAGATTTTGCACGCTATTTATTAAGAGCGTTCGAATACATTCTTCGAAAGGTGCAACAACCCAAAAAGTCACCGGCTTTGAAATGGTTCAGAACAAAATAATATTCTCTAATGTGGTTCACTATATTGGCATCGGTGTCCATGTGAAATGTATGAATTCTCGAAGTGTTAAGATCTAAATGATAAAGGCGCTAATTTTCTCCAAATCACTACATACTGATTGTTCAAATATATGATAAACCTTTTTCGTCGAGCGTTGCCTTGATTGCCTTTTCATTGACTTACGATCAGACGACCATCTTTTTTATGCATATCAAATTGTATATATATTATAAAGACGGCCTTCTGAGCGCACCATAGTCTAGTTTTGATTTAAGCGGTTTAATTAGTTCAAATAGTTAATTTTGCTATAAACAAATTATTTAAATCAACATTGTTTATCCTAATTGAGCGTGTTTTTTCAAATGAATATGTACAACATGTGATTTTAACCGTAATAATTTTATACGGTTCAGTGCTAATTTAATTGGTTTAAACTCAGTACATTAATTTTATTCGCAAATGACTTCATATTTTAAATTTGGCAGCGGTGCTGTGTGTCATTTCATGAATTCTGTTTGTATATTTACGCTGTTTTCTAATCACATGATGCTATCATGAATAATTGGAATGCTGCAGAACCAACGTCGACAAGCATACTTTTTCCTCGCGACGCTTCCAACCTAATTTTTGCCATGGTCTCTTTATTCGGAATGCTTACCATGCTCTTTGTTATCGTTTTTTGTATTCTAATTAATGTATTTTTCGAGAAGAACTCGGCAGAATCTGAACGTTTGTTAAAGACTTAACTTATTCCAACCGTAATTTATATTTAGTTTTTAGAAGTAGTTTTTAGAACGTATTCTGGTTCCACACTGCTCGTGTCTGCGCTCTTTCTTGGCATCCTGATAATGTTCACTTCGCCTCAGGAGGTTTGGACACCAACATTGCTGTTTTTGACGTGAATCATCCAACGCGTTTCTTTAAAGTTCTTAACGCTCACCCAAGTGCCCATGTTGTAGCATTAAGTTGGCTTAATGAGTCTACCTTAATAACAGTAGGCTCCGATTGTAATATCAAACACTGGAATGTCAAATTTATGTAGTCATCAATTTCCTAGCTAATTTCCCTTTTTGCCAATCCCATGATGCTGCTTAAATTCTATCCTTTTAGATTTATTTATAACTATGTTTAATTTAATAAAAATTTTATTGTTTTCATATTTTGTTTTGGCTTTCGGAAGACATCTTTAATAAATAAGTTTCCAAAAGGTAATTTTGTATAAAATATGTATTTAGAAGAAATGGTTTTTAAGATCCCTTTTAATTATACAATTTACATGGAATCTATACTATCACTTTGAGGTTCTGTGTGGCCGATACAATCAGTGCTCCATTTTTTCTACATAGATACTCTATATTAATAGTTATTTTACCACCTCGTGTGTGGTTATATCCAAAGTGTTAAGCAAAAGTCGTTGCAACCCAAGACTTTGATGGGAAAATATGTACATCATCCTGCTAATAATTGATTTAGAATAGTATAGCTGTGAGATCTAAAAACGATTGACATTAGTAGTGTAATCTCATGCATTATTATCGATTGTAAAGAAATTGAGCTAATTTGTTACTAGATTTTAATGCAACACAATATTTTATAAATTCGAAACATCCCATTTTAGTAGGTAAAGTGGTTTGCTATTAATATTGATTCTGACGTTGAACAAGCATACATGATGAAGACTCGTTATGGTAGGCTATTTCAGTGACATTTGCGATTCATTCAAAGTACCAGCATGAAAATATATTCGATAAGTTAATCAACATATGAGCATTAATCATTTAAAACTGACTTTTCCATGGATCGAATTTTTTGGATCCAGTTATATTCCAGATCTAAGGAAAATGTTTTTTTAATAGCGACATAAATGGAATGTAAAAAAAAATGAGTAGAGCTTGGAGGTATATCCTACCAACTAGAATATTGAAATATTTTTCGATAGGGCGGTAGTTTCAATAGTAAAAGGCAAAAATTGAAGTACATTGCAGCGGTTTACTAAACGCTACATAGTTTCTTGCAAAAATGTCGTACCCTTAGCCAACACGAATTCTGCTGATCTCTAAAAACCTTTGAAATAAATAACCTGTGAAATTGTCAACTTTACATGCAAAAATAATGTCGATGGCATTACTGTCAATACTAGCATCTGCAGCACTTAATTCAACATTAAACTCTGCTATTGATCTAAAATTTGAGATCCTCGAAATATCCAAAAAATCTCTGGAAATTTCCATGAGAATCAGATTAATGCTCTAATAGCGCCAAAAAAGTTTACAATACACTATATACAAATGCGCCTTGGAAGAAAATTTGTACAATGGTATGAAAATATACTCTAATCTAGTAATAGTGTAATCATTGCTGTAAAATTTATAACCTAACTTATTTGATAGTCAAAGAATAGTTTGTAACTAAGTAATATCAATTTGCAAATAAGTGGACACTTAATAAAAACAAAATTTACTTTAAATCTTGGGCTTTATACTTTTTGTAATTTACAAAGGTTTAAAATAAATTAATATTAAATACAAATGACCTGTTTTTTAGAATTGAGGATGTTGCTTTCAGTTTTTTGCTATGAGTATAATTGCATAGACATTGACATGAACAACACATCACACTAGTTCTCGGTGACATTCGAATACATCACCTCGCATTATAAAGAAATTGTTCTAACATCTTCCATAACTTACTATGTGAAATATAAAACTATCGAAATACTTTTGATAGAGCAAAATGCTAGCAATTTCAAATCATTTTATTTATGAGTTTGTGAAAAATTCTACTATTTGGAAATATTTATTAAATTTAATAAGTTAATACCATTCTATATTTTGTTCTATAATTCATAACTTTACCACTTACATAAATATTTATTTTCTCACTAAAAGCAACAGGCTGTTTCATAAAACATAGTGCAGTATAATAAAAAGCTTAGCTCACTCTTCGTTGTTTAATTTTATCGACATCCAAACGTGAGATAATTTAGTACAACTTTTCTCTTAAGAAATTGGCAGTATTTTACATTAAAAACAACCAATGAACCACATATTTTAAGATGCAAATTATTCTCTTCATTCTAATATTAAAAGCAAAGGAATTGAATTTTACAAAGCAAGTGCTTATTGTCAATTGCGATTCTTCTCATTTACATAGCTTGTCCTTAAAAAAGATTGACAAGTTAGTTTATCAGTTCATATAATTTTCAAATAAATTAAAATTATGAGAGTTTATTCAAGTTATAAACACCATATATAAATGAAATTCTCACAAATTATTGTTAGAAATTTATGCATCCAAAAGCTCTTCCATGTATTTCAATATCTTAGCCCCTGGGAAAGTAAACTTTCATTTTAAATATAGAATTCACGAGCATAAATCTACCTTACATTGAGCTTTGTCGGACTCACAAAGTCATGATAAAATATTCGGAAGAAATCGTTTGTTTTGAAAAAGTAATCTAAATCGCCTCGTTTGGCTTTAAGCGTACTATTTAATTGATTTTCCGTCAGACAATGGATTATTTAAAACCTAATCTACGCGGCTTATCATAATTTGATAAATAGTAATCTAGTGCTGTAAACATCAAAGAATTGATTAAAATTAAAAACGATACATTGCATGATAAAATTTTCCGTCCCACAAAAACGAAGTTTTTTGAATAAAAAAGTAAACTGAAATAATTCGCGTTTACATTGATAAAGTTCAACACTTTGTTGCATGAACAATATCTAACAATGCTAATTGCTAAACACTTTCTTGTAGAGAATTTGTTTGGTCCCGCTTTGTTGTCGGACAGAAAAAAATTCATCAATTATTTGCATACTTTCATTTCAATCACCTCCCCCCTTCGTTAAGTTTATAAATTGTTTTATTGTCATTAAGTGTAGACATTTTAAATTATCGCAAAAGACCATTATATTCTTTTACCTATTGTTGTTATATTAGACAATTCTCTTAAAAACGAATTTCCGTCCAACAATAAAATCCTTTCTCTTTTTGAAAAACATATAAGTTTTGAAAGAATATTAAGTAAAACTATTGTCTATTGTACAGTTGTATTAGTGTATTACACAGATTAATTATATATAATTAGTATGCATGATGCAAATATCACGCTCTCAGGCCTCTGAAATTTCTCAGACTCAATTTTCATCTTTTGTTTGTGGTCTCAAGAAAGATGTCAGCATTTCCTCTGCAGTTTTTTGAAAGTTGGCTGAAGCAGTAGAAAGTAGTTATGGGGACTCGTACCCTAGCCCGCAAAAATGCCTCTGATTGGTCGAGAGCTGATGAAGTCACATGTCACGTGACAGACCGTGAATATCGAAGGGGTGGTTGAGGCGTTGAGTCATCTAATTGATACTTACCGCTAAGTGCTTTGAAGATCTTGCTAATTGATTTTTAGATACAGCTCGCGAATGCATTTTTAATTAGCACATTTGGACCTGCTTAAATGATTCACGCCCAAATTTTACATTGTTTTGATATAATTACATTTTTTGGTTTATTGTTTGTAATGACTAATTTTGTTAATATCACAGGTTACATTTCATGTTTTTGCATACATTACAATTTGTTAATATTCCTCGCTATCACGCATTTCGTTTTTGCTGATCACCAACCAATAATTATTTTTCATAAATTCAAATGTATTTTCATTGGCTGGTCAATCTATATATTCACCTCATTTCATTGGATAAAGTCATTATTTTTCTCTTACGCAATTTTGTCTCTCACATTTGCCAATGTCTGTTGAAACGCTAACATCCGGTTTGCTGAGTA
>CABFPE010000570.1:74594-98489 GCA_900660155.1 Hofstenia miamia
TCTACCTGTATTATCTTCAAATAGTTTTGTTTTCCCGAAATAAACCAATGTATGTGTAAGTTTCCCAAAAAAAACGAGATAGCCTTTTTGAAAATATGGAAAATTGATAGCATTGACCAAAATGAAATGTGTGTGCACAGGGTCTGAAAGCGACAAGATGCAAAGTAATTTATGCAAAACATGAAATGTAACCCGTGATATTAACAAAATTAGTCATTACAAACAATAAACCAAAAAATGTAATTATATCAAAACAATGTAAAATTTGGGCGTGAATCATTTAAGCAGGTCCAAATGTGCTAATTAAAAATGCATTAGTGAGCTGTATCTAAAAATCAAGTAGCGAGATCTTCAAAGCACTTAGCACTAAGTATCAATTAGATGACTCAACGCCTCAACCACCCCTTCGATATTCACGGTCTGTCACGTGACATGTGACGTCATCAGCTCTCGACCAATCAGAGGCGTTTTTGCAGGCTAGGGTATGAGTCCCCATAGCTACTGTAGAATCATTTGTAGACCCCTTTTGAGGGTCCATTGCAACCCACACAGGGTAGCGGGAAAACCTAAATTTTGTCAGAACCCTACATAACACCCCCTCTATGCGTAGAGAAGAGGTCAATGACCTTTGACCTCTAGGGGGCCACAGCACCCATTTCTAGACATAGTGAAGCAGTTGCATCAATAAGAGGGTTTTTTCACCCCTTATATCTGGTGACCTATGGATGCTATCACCCCCATTTTTGGATATGACATAGAAGGCTAGTAACCCTACCTGTGTTTCAAATTTGGGTTTAGTAGCTACTACGTTGCCCTACTAGTATAAATTTTAATTTTTATGTTAGATAATTATTCTTTCTTGGTTATCAATCATCTTTGAGTGCCTTGTTTTTCATTACTTTAATGCTGATTTCATCAAAGTTTTCCAGTCTTATCTAATTAATGGTCGTCAATGTGTCAAGATCACTTAATCTATCACTTCCCCTGCTCTTGTAGCTAATGGCGCGCCTCAAGTTTCTGTGTTTGCTATTCTTTTCTTCCTTGTTCCCATTAACGATCTCCTTAATCTGTTTTCAACTCGTCCTGCGTACTGTATGTTGATGACACTGTGATTTTTTAATTGGCAGTTCTTTTTCCTCCAATATCTCATCTGATCTTAAACTGTTCTCTATTTGATTGTCTGTCAACCATATTGATATTAGTCCTACCAAGACTTGTTGCCCCTCCTTTTCAATGTCTTCCTCAATGGATGCCTCTCACAGTGAAATTTTCTCCTCATCATACTCATCTTAGAACTCAACTTGCTTCCAACTTAAATTGGACTAGACATGTGTCCTTTTGTCCATCCTCAAGCTAGTTCCACAGCTTTGCCCTCTTTTGTAATGTTCCCTCTAATATCTCATCTGCTGTGAAACTCTCGTTGTTCAAGTCCATTCCTTGTACTATTCCTCTTTCTATGCTTCTCCCTTTTGGTGGCCGTCTTATGTTCTCTTCCGTTCGAATCAAAGGTTCCAAAAACGTGCTTTTAAATGGATTTCTCCCTTACCATACAAAGAAGCTCTGCCCAAATTCTCCACTCTGCCGCTGTCACTTCACTTTCATGCATGTGATCTCCTCTTTTTCAATCATTTACTAACTCGCAATTTGGATCTTGATCCATTTGATTTATAACGTTCTTTAGTTCCTACTCTACTTGCTCTAATGGTGTTGTCACGTTCTCTTTCCATTGTATCAAGAAATATCGCACCCTTCACTCGTTCTTTAATTGTGCTTGTGCTTTGGCTAATTTCCTCCCGAATCTCAAACCTCCAGCTGCTATTGAATTTTTTCCTCACCCTAGTGCTTCAGGAAATCTCTGCTGTCTTTTCTCTTCACTGATACGTTCTTTTGCTCTGCTTACTCGTCAATTTGCTCCTACTTCATTCTCATGTGACTCATTGCCAAAAAACTTGATTATTATTCATGTGCATTATTTGACTTCGTCGCCTAATATAGTTTTTTATTAATAATATTATTCCATACAGTAATATTTTTCTGAAAAGTAAAATATCGAAAATTGGAAAAATAATGTAACAGTAATTTTAATTTTCTACAGTAAGAAACCATTTTTTAAACAGCTTCACATTTAAGTAAAATGCTAGGTAAGCTGCATTGAAACATTATATTTGGTGCGGATTCTTTTTAAATTATATTCTTGGAAAATTGCTGGTACATATGAATAGAGTGCCCAGCTGATTGATTTAGTATTTCAGAATTATATTGCAATTATCAACTATAATAAAGATATTTTTAATAAATTTTCTAAAATTATTAATGGATGAACACTGCAAAATCGAGACCCAACATCATTTTCTACCATCCAAAATGGATCTTTTTCTGAACAGCCAAAAGGCTCATTGATGCATCTCGTGTCATTTTAAGCAACACAGGCAATAGTTCTTCTGACGATCTGACATTTGACATGCCGATCCATTGCTGATAGGATGATCGAAGGCTGGTAACTACTAACTGAAAAGCCCGTCCCATGGCAGCATCAATCAACGCAACATCTCTAAAATATAAACAGATAAGTTAATTAAAAAATGTAAAAACAAATTATGGACACTTGCTGTTTTCAGACTTAACCTTAAGTAGCCTGGGATTGTTGACAATTTTTCATGAATTCTGACTTTGTGCAGGACACGCCTCAACGGGTTTGGGACATCTTTGCACATTTAAAGAAACAGTCAAAGTTCTTTGTTGCCTCCATGGGCTCAAAACTTTATAAAGATATTAACATTAGGTATGGAGAGAAATAAATCATTTTCAAAAATTCAACATTTTCAAAGAAATATTGTTAATCTTTCCAACAGTTTCCGCCAAAGCAATACACTTTAGCTGAAGCTTTGAACATTGCATTAAAGCATGTTCCCCTATAAACCTGCCCATGCCTCGCGATTTTCAAATTTGCTAATAGGTATCGAGAAAATTCTTTGTAAATATGGAAAAACCGTTTGTCCCTTAAAATTTTAATGTTAAAAATTATATTTACATTGGCAAGTCTCCCAACAGCACTGCTGTTAACAACTGCAAGCTGTCAAAGCAAACAGCAAACAAGTGCTGTTTAAAACAGCACATAAAATTAACCCATGTTGCCATATCTGTGTTGTTCACACGTTATCAATGTCTTTCAATCCTCTCACAAGCCCATCGACGATGCTGTAATCATTGATAAATCAGTCAGCAAACCCCATTTATAGAGGGTGATTCAAAGTATCGATTATATTTTATATTTGGTTACTTATGAATATTCATTATTTATCATGAGTCATTTCACAATTCTGTTGTTTGATGTGCACATTTATAACTTATTATTTCTTGCCCTTTATCAATTTTTAAAATCTATGATCAACTTTTCTTTTGGTACAATTTTCAAAACATTTACAATGCAAAGAGTATTATAGCCTTAGATGATTTGTATAGTGATACAAGCAGACGACTTGTTTATATTTGTTTTTTGTGTTATATGATTTGTAGATACTTAATTCATTTTAAAATTCACCTTGAAGTTACGTTGTTTTTAATAGTTTTTTCACAGTACATTGCTTTTCTCTTAACTCTGTTTAAGAACAATGTTATTGTCTCTCCCTCTCATCCAGTGGCGTACACAAGGGGATTTATGGTGGAATGTCCCCACGTTAGCCTTTCACAACTGATTTTGATTGGTTGAATAAAAAAATGTTCGGTAGAAGCGTTAAAAATTATTTAAAAATTAAGTGGTAAATGCATTTTAGAGTCTATTTTTTCAATATTTTCACATGATCATGACCGTAAAACACCCAGGTATGCCCCTGCTTCTATCCTTGAATATTAGAGACTATCTACGAATTTTCTACCCATTCCATCTAAGGATTAAGTAAGAAAATATGGAAACTGTCAACGGCAAAAGAAGCGCTGAATTTCTTCAGAACGAAACATAAACGAAACAAGGTGTGTATAAGCAATTTCTGCTCTACAACAAATTCGAAATCTGATTATTAAAGAGCTTTTTAAGAGAACTAAATGAATTAGGCATACAAGCGTAACCAAGAATATTACTCACATATTTTATGAATTATGTGGAATTCAATAATATATATATATATATATATATATATATATACTTTATTGAATAAATCAATACTGATTTTTTAAATGAATCGAATTTCAACACTCTTAGCCCTAGGCTACAATGTGTATCTTTAAAAGAACAAACAATATTGTACACTGTTTCAAGCAGCTTTTTCCAAGCCTAGCAAAAAATTTGAAAATCTTGAAATATTAAGAAATTTATTGTATTTGAAAATAGTAAAAATTTTTCAATTAAAATTCTGACTTCTAAAATTATTAAAATTAACCTATGCGTATGATTCATGTGAGACTATATGTACTTCTGTAGAAAGACTACCCAAGTAACTTTGAGGTGCGCCGTGCTCCAATCAGATGTGAAACATCGTCGCGCACAATTTTTTTTGCGCTGGGCAAAGGCGTTTTGCAAAATAGGACTTCACGCACAATTTTTCGTAAGTAACTCCATGACTAAGTCTATGAAAAAAGGGTCTAAGGTTTTTCGTTAGTTTGTTTGGCTATTGACTTTGGACTGCGCGTATTTGAAATTTCGACCTTTCTACAAATTTTTTTGCATGACCAGTTGAGCCACATTGCCTAGCGAAGTATCATAATTAGCATCAAAGTATTCGAATTTATTACACTGACATCCTCTACCTGCTGAGTGTAAGATTAGAAGGTTTTTTAATTTTTTAAGATAAAAAGTCTTACTTTCTAGTTATTCATAAAAGCTATGTTGAAACAACATGAGCTTTCAAGTTAATAAACAAACTTCATACATTTGTTCAAATGATAGTTGACGGACCTTGCTTTCTTGAAATTTACAACATCAGCATTGATTTGTTAATATTCTATGTTATATTATTTGAATAGTCAGGGCCTTCTTAAATAAAAATTGTATTAGAGAAGACCCTGGTATAGTCTAATTTATAATTGTTAATGAATTATTTAAGCCTAGAATTTATCTTGCTAAACAGTTGATTATTAAATAGTGACTATATATTTATGTTTTAGTGACTATATTTATGATATTGATAGGTCTATGTGTATAGAAGAGTCTCGAGATTCAAAATCCGACTCGACTCAAGACCTGACTCAACTCAAATTTTTAACCCCCGACTCGCAGGGCCCTACTATTGACTTCTCATGTATTCCTATACAATCAAAACCCTATTTATTTGCAGATGATGTAGAAATTAATGATAACGTTTTTGAAATAATCTTTAGTGATTATAAAATACTATATATATATATATATATATTTCCGATAAAATTTCAAAAATACATTTTATGGATTCAAATATTGTAGAGCAAGAGCTCTCCTATTCTGGCAATTGATCATAAAAATATTATGTATTCTGCTTTACTGCGCTGCTGAATGTCTTTTATGCAGAATTCTTATTCATGATAAATTAGTAAATTAGGAAAGCAGAAGTGTTTGGAGCAGCCTAAAATTAATAGTAATTTTAGTGATGGCAAAAAACTTGAAATTTAACCGAAAATTGGCTGCAAAATTATGAACAATGCAAATATAATTCCCAAAGGGAAATCCCAATTTTGTAAAAAAATGTTGAGTTGCTATATCATGTACAAATGGCAGAGAATTCAAAGTATGGAGATGATTCAATTATTCTACTAAAAATTAAAGCTTAAAAATTTCATTAAAAAATACTTAATCAGCAGTGCTTATTGGTTAATCAATTATAGACTCATAATATATTAATCATATTCAAATAAAACGGATTAAATTGTAATTGTGACGGAATTATAATATAGCAAAAGGAAATTTCCATGAATAATTAGAAAAAAAGTTGACAGCTAATCTTTGAGAATTATCTGACTAGCATTTTGAAGAGATGACTTTTGTTTCTAGAGAAAAATCATAGCCACAATCCTTATACAGCAGAATTGGAAACAAGTCCCAGATTGTAAAACTACCAAGAGCTTGGAATTCGACCTTCACGTTTCTTATCTTATTCCACTGGGTTATAAGTGTTACAAATGAAAAGAACACACTAGCATTGTGTTTGACTCTCAATGTTTCTATATCAAATGAAATTCGAACTCAGATGTATTCACATTTTTGCAGGATCAGGCCTAAAATTGATTCAAAAGCACAGATAAAAGTCGAGCACGAGTCATAAATCAATGCGTGATTTCGGCTCCTCAACACATATATCAACAGCACAGATGCGCATTCCTGCAAAAAATTCAATATGCATTGTACAATTTGTGACGTTATGAGTTTTTAACTGTGAACCAAACTTCCACAAAATCTCATTCTGATCGTTTTTAATAAATTTACTAATATACTAGAAGGTGATTCGAGTAATCAAGAAAAAGTGCTTTTGCAAACAATAGAATTCTAGTATGCAAGCTACGAATCAACAATTTCTGGTACTTCGTTTAAGCTAGGGCTACAACTTCATTAAAGAAAAAAAATTCACCATGTTATTTTGGAAACAAACACACTTTTTTATAGAAATATACAATGATACAAAAATGGAGAGGCGAGGGCGACTTACGAAGCTCTGCGTCTGAAGCAAGGAATCTTAAAATTGCCTTTAAACTTGTAAATGTTTCCCTTCAGAATTTATAAACAGTCTTAATGGCATTTCCCATTAATTAAAGCTAGATTTAAGTTTGCAATTAAACAAATTTGAGTTAATCAAGAAAAAAGTGACCAAAAAACTGACCAAAAATGACTAGTCCTTTAAAAAAAACCAAGTGGAAACACTGGGTTAAGAACTAAAGATTTAGGGACAAATTTACCCAAAATCAACTAATATAATTACATATGATATGATCATTTTAAACAGTGGGAGCATATAAAACATGTTTTCTTAAATTTGGTAGGAGCCCATATACATTTCAATATTTAATGAAGTGTTTGTCTAGAATTCCCAAGAAATTGTTGCTACTTGCATGCATGTAGTTTTAGATAGCAATTTTTATGTAAACGTTGGAAACAAATGCGTTATGACAAACATTGCTAAGAATAACAAAATCTGTAATTTTATTAAAAACCTATTATTTATAGTGAATTTAATAGTAAGAATTAACCATTTTAATTTAAGTTAAAGCTTTAATGACAGAATTTATTAAAAATAATCTTTCCTCATTCATATATCATCTACAAGATACATTCGTATTATAGTCTAATCTAAGGAAATTGCCTGTATTTTGTTCGTGAAATTGAAGCCAAAAATGCAAACATTAAGAGCAGACTTCTGACATTGCGACTCGCTAGAAGAGAGAAACGCGCGTTTTTTGAAGCATAGCGATTTATCCAACCAACATAATCAACGGCAGCTTCTTTATCAGAATCAGAAGAAAATAACGCGGGTAGTTCAAAAAAAGTTCTTCCACGCATTGCCTGCAGCTCATAAAGATTTAGAAACACCTAAATATTTTATATCAAATTATATTTTACTTTTGCGTATCTTTAACTGTCAAGCATTGATTAAGTGAACTTAACTTTAGATATCAGATCTTTGTGGTATATTTATTGACATTTTTCAAAAATGGAACGGAAATATCGATGCGAAGACTAATGAAGTGCTGTGAATCTAGTAGTTATTTCTCAACAGTGTTTCGATGGCCAATCATATATGAACATAATTTTCATCAGATTATAGCAATTTATTGAAAGCTTTAAATTGCACTCTCTATTGAATAACAATAAAATGATGGATATTAATTTTCATTTTTCTAAAAAACTAAAAAACCANGATATTAAAGATAGAACATGGAACATGGTTTTTCTTTGAGTCGAAATTACCCGTCTGTAATGCTAGTGTTAATTTATAATTGCTTCATGATTGTCTAATAAAAATGTCTTATCTAGTCTAGGCAAAGTAAAAGATTTCTTGAATGTCGAATGAAATTTGAAATAGATTTTATAAGAAGTTTGAATGCAAATCTTTTACCTGCATACCAGAACATCTACTGTATAGTTTATCGAAATCGAAGTAAGTCCACGATGTTGGCTGTTGTACAACAGGCATATCTTTCAAAGCCCAAGCGTGTTCAATCTAATATAACAAAATTATGATTTTTATATGTCATACATGCATATATATATATATATATATATATATATATAATATATATATATATATATATATATATANTATATATATTGAATACCTTGCAAACTTTGATTTGAAAATTTGAATATTATTAAATTCAAAGTTTGATTTGAAATTTAAGCTTGATATTTCTTAGAAATAATTCTTACATACAAAAGAAATGCATATTTATTAGAATAATTTGTAATTAAATATGCATGCACTGTAGCAATGAGGTAGGCTAAGAACCACATAATGCAGATTTCACCTGTATTTTTGTAGCAATATGAATATATATATATATATCGTATTCCTGATTTTAAAACTGAAAGTTTTATAAGGCAAATATTAATGAAAATGAACGAAAAGTTTATCGAAATTTAATGAAAGAAATGTATGTAATTACATAAAATGGAGTAGAATAAGAAATTTAGAACTTTATGAATGATTTTATCTATTTGAAGTATAATCTAACAACAACAATGCGAATTCAAACATGTTGGAGTCGGTGCATCATTATCTCTTAAATTTGATAAACTTTTTTCAAATATTGCTATTCCATAATTTGATATGATTATTGCACTCATTGCGTAGAGAATTAAATTTGTAGTAAGTGCTTCTGTGACTTTTAAGAATGTTGAAATTGCCTATTTAATTATTCCAGGTAAATCAAGAAAACAGAAGAAAATACATGATAGTCACAAAGTTTGCAAAATATGTTCACTGTTGCTTAATTATCAAATATGCCAAATGAATGAGTTCCAGAATTTTACTTAAATAAATGAATTAACAAAGCCATTATTATCACTGTCAGAGGACTTCATTTTCAATATAAATTATAATTCTAAATTTATTATATATTTAAATAAAATAACATCGATGAAATTTAACAATGTTGAAGTGCAAATTTTGCCAAAATTTGAATATCAAAGTTTGTTCCTTAGCCTCCAAAGCTTGGTTTGAAATTTGAATTTTAAAATTTTACAAAATTTGATTTGAAAGTTTGGAATTTTTACAAAAATTGAAAATTTGGTTTGAAAGTTTCAAAATTTGGATTTCATTATAAAAAACGATTAAATGCTTCCATGAAATTTATTTTGATAGACTCCATAATTGATTATTACGCAATAAGGTTTTGAAGTCACATTGTGGTCTTCACAAAGTTTCAAATTATAATATTAGTGTTTTTCACACAATCACAACTTTAGTTTATTAAATGGTATTCATTTAAAAAACTCATTTCACATGTTATTAATTATCTAATACTTAAACATACTTTAGTGTAAGTATTTGCATATATAACAACACTATACTGAAATACCTTCAAAATGGCAGCCTTTTTGTAGAATTCTTCAACATTGTTACTGTTTTTGCATTCTATGAGATCGGCCATTATTGGTGCAACTGACTCCACCCATCTGTCATAAATGACTGTCGAATATTCAAGAACCAAGCGACAGAGGTAGCTGTTATTAATCTCTGTCTGACGGGAAAAGTTCGGCGACATGCAGACGCGCTAATTGTACCTGACTAGTTACATTATGCTTAAGATCAATACTTACTTCAAAAACGGCCTTGTGTTTCTTTGATTCACTGCTCAATTCCCAGGGTTTGCCACCTGCTTCTTGGTGATAAGAAACCTTGTTGATTTCAGATCCATAGCTATGTGAAGATAACGAAACACTTCGTTTAACATCCATGTTGTACAGATTGTAAGAACTAGTTGTGAATTCTGTGTCTGAAATGAATTGAGGTGGTGGTGTGCTGACTGAGTCTTTGTTCAAATAAGGACTTGTTTTAAATTGAGCGAAGAAATCTTCTGAGTCTTCTTGTAGATGATCACCTCTATTTACCAGAGACGGATCACACTGGAGCAAATTACTAATTTCTGATAGTAATGTCATGAGTTACTATACTGATTGTTAATTTAGATGTATTCATTATTTTGAAAGATATACACCCCAATTGTCTGTAAATTTGAATGTTTAGGTATTATCACATATAATATTTATCGGTAATTCATGTTGCTTAACCTCAAGCTTCCTAGGAATTTATAATATAAAATTGTTTCTTGAAATTTTTTTAAGCAGGCATAACTCACGAATTCAACACGGTGACCTCTGACTATAACTTTGTGCACAGAAAGACTCAATGGGTTTGTATGGTTACCTACGTAAAAAAACACTTAAAGTTATTTGTTGCTTCATGGGATTTCGACTACCTAATTACTTTAACATTTGGCATGGTGAAAATTTAAAAATTTCTTTGAAAAATTAGAATTTTAAATATAAAATAGTGAAACGCTTCAAGTCTTTAAGCCAGAAAATTGACCTTTCAACATAAAGTTTGAGCACGTTCATCACTAAATGTAAATATATATCAGGATTTCCAAATTTCATAATAAGCTTGGAGAAAATGACTATTTATAAAAATAGAAATGTATGGATGTATCCCTCAAACTATTTAAGTGCAAAATTATATAAAACATTTCGTACAGTCTTCATTTGTTATTACACCGTTCCGAAAGAATGCTTCAGGAAATTTGCATACATTCAGTGTAGGCCAATCAGATATACATATGAAATGCATAATCTAAGGACCCACACTGTTTTTTGATGGTTTGTTGTAATATACCAATTCCTTCACATAATTTAATGCCAAATGCTACGGGAGGTTTTTTTCATTAATATGAGTATTTCTTCAAAAATTTCTTTGAATGCTCGTAATTGCTATTGTGTGCATGACGAAACTCAACGGAGCTTCTGAGGGTTCTTAACAGAAACGAAATTGTTATTAATTTGTGCATCAATGGGTTTTAGACTGCCTGATAATCTAAGACTTAAGCAGGGAAAGAATTTCCAATATTTTGCAAAAATCTGAAATTTGATCAAAAAATATTGGTTATTTTCAAATATCTACCAAATTTTTATCATCGCATGGATAAAGATACACATGGCTGCTTATTGTTAGGTTTAAAATGCAAACAGTTATACGTCATTTAAGCTTAGGAAAAAAGAGATATAAAAATTGCCTATATAAGCGTAATGTTAACAAAAAACTTAAGAAAAAAATTTATGTAGCAATCGATTAATTCTCTTAATAAAAAAGTAACTCCTACAATGACATACGCTTTGCTCCAATGTTGGGTATGTGGGTGATGACAAATGAAAACTATTTTCTTCAAGAAAAACATGGGATTCACTGAAGTTCTTGTCATCATTGCCAGAGTGAAGAAACAAATTGTCGCTCAAATCTATCTCGATATTGAATTTATCCAAAGATGTGAATGATCCATTAATCGCCTCTTTGAGGTTGTTGAACTGTAAGTTGTTGTTGTGGATATCGACTTCCTCCACCCCATTAAGGTCTAAGTGTTAAATACTAGGAATCAACATTTTTACTCCTAATTTTCTCATTTGAATGTACTTACAATTTTTTTCAAAAAAAATATTATTCAATGATGTTTTTAATTTGTTAAATATTGTAATTAATGCTCGTATGTAACTAATAAGAAGATAGTATCCCAAAAGTATAAGATACACTGGTTTGATTTTAATCCTATTCAACCCAAATCAGGGGGATCCAGCAATTTTAGTTAGGAGAGGTGTACACCTAGATTTTTTGATAGATGTACTAACGATTTTTGAAACCATTATAAACTTGTTGTAAAAATAAACAAGCATTTTTGAAATATTATATTTTACTACATTTACTCAATGATTTTTTTTGAAATTTCTAGTTTAAGGGGGAGCCTTTCACGCTCCCTTTAAATCCGCTATTGACAGAATTGAATCTGAAAATTTTTCTTGTACTCAGAAACAAGTCTTATCAATATTTGTATATTTTTATTTTGCTGAAAATCAATATTGGTAAGCTACATGTAAAATCTAGAGATTCATGTAAAAGTAAAAAATGTATACATCAAATTTTTAGTCTGATTAAAACTTTAAATAAAAATTACAATGAGTTACCAAAACACAAGCTATCTATGTAATTGGGTTAAAATTTACTATTTATAAAAATATAAATTTGGATTCTACATGAAATAGATAAAGGAGTATCGCGGGCCTTTCCAATCATAACACTAAAATTATTGAATAACAATGGGTTACGATTAACGCAACACATGAATAAAACGGTTGAAAATAATTGCAGGCGCTGGGAGTTGATTATCATATACCAGGAATTGTATAATTGCAAGAGCTGTTCGTTTATGCGATTCATGCCTTTGTTTGAAAAATTCAATTTAAGAAGAAAAAGATGAACAAATTAAAAAAGCTATATTTCAACTTATTCAAGCTGTAGTACAAAAAATGTAATTAAGCTAAGGTGCGTAAAATTTTTATCATTAACATTTTATCTCTAGCCCAGTGTCCTAATATAATATTAAAACACAGCTCAGTAACAACTGACAACATTGATTTGATTTTCATGTATATTTTTAAATCAAGAAAAAATCCTGTTTTAAATCAGTAAAGAAGCAATCCATCATTACAGATTTGAAAACAGCTGTCTGAGAAATTGTTAACCATAGGGATGTTATTAGCTTAAATGATATTATTGATAATCTTTCTGCTATAATTAATTAATGTATCGGATCTCAAGGAGGAAATTTTGAATTAGCCAGATTATTATGGTATTAGAATTATTACTTCCTGTAATTCTATTTATTATAATTTAAAGTTACAGCAATTTAAATATATAAGTATTTGTTAATCACACTGTATTTAAAGCGATTTTATCATAATTATGATATGCTAAACTTCTTTTATGCTGAAACCATGTTTCTGTGGCCATGATGTTTAGTATTAGTTCTTACTGGTTAAAGATATTTTAGAATACAACTGCAATCTAGAGGAGGCTACTAGTTATTTTACTAATCATAGCCTGAAAGAAATAGATTGTATTCGAAGGAATAACCAAATTAAGCAGATGTCATTGGTTAAATGTATGACGTCAATAATTGATATTTAAGGTATAAAACGTTTTGTGTTGATCAAATTTTAGAGAAGTAACAGGGTAATATAATAGTTAGAAAATTAGGAATGTGTGCAAGAAGTATGGCATTAGTAGTTAGGCAATTACCCCCTTGTATAATTATTCTATAATTCTTCCATGCTTTTATCATGAGTCAACTTACCTACACACGCAAAAAATCTTGACTCAAAGAACAATTATTCTAAAACTTATATGATTAAAACTCGGGGATTGACAGAATTCAAAATCAAAACATCTTACGTGTAAGTATAAGAAAGTCTCTTAAAGGAACCCTTCAGTAATTTCAATTTTGAAAATTTCATTACTCTCTCACATTTAACATGCTACCACATAAAGTCAGGGAGATAGAAAATGTTTCCCAAATATTTTAAATACCACTCCTCCCTAATTATCACAACAAATGAGAATCTAATTTATATTTACCCAAAATGGTGTGATAAGGATTTGCTGCATAAATGTTACAAATGTTATCCTAATTCAATTTAGATTGGCAAATCTCCAAATTACCTAAACGTAGTTCCTTGACCGAGGCTTTGGCCACAATAAGCCAGAAACTTGGAATGCTGGTTTGAAAACACTGATAAAATTTTAACATTTTCAATTGTTTGTTGAGAGCCACTGAACTAAGCAAATATAATGAGCCTCTTAATCATGTTATTAGTGCATAAGCGGCATTACCAATGATATTGTGTGTTTGTTTTTTGAAACGATTTTATTCTTTATAAGACATGAATTATCTAATGCCTTAAGATGTCCTTTAAAATTTCAACCAAAATTTGGCTTAAGAAGTGTAATATTTTACAATAAATAGGAAATAATCATCAGACTTGTTTGGCACACCTCAATGGAGTTGGGATATCCTTGCACATATCATGAAATACTTCCATGTGTTCAAAAGTGTATAAATACATGAACATTAGGCGTGGTGAAATTTTTTTTCAACAATTCGAAATGTTAATATTTTGAACAAATGCAGCCACAGCAATACGCTTTAACATTAAGATGCTTAAGTTAGAATGGTTATTAAAATTTAATCAATATTTAAAATAACTGTATATTTCATTGTATATTCATATTACATAAGCTACAGTAATATTCCCTACTCCCCACGCCACGGTTTTGCGTGACAGACCATCTGTGTGTTCCTTGTGAACTTTGTAAGGAGGAGATGATTCAACCGACTTTGCGTCATCGTAGCTCTCAAATGAATTCTGAGACTTCAGAGGCACTGAATTGAATGGGCCCTCACTGACAATATTGCTCGTACGCATCACTTAGAGCAACTGCCAGACCTACACAATTTCTGATAGCAGCAGAGATGCACGAAGGGAGAGATCTTACAGATATTTTCGGATGCCGGCAATGCAGATGCCCTCCTTGTTTCAAGAAGATGATGATGACAAAGTCTGAAGATCCAAATGTTTCTTGTAGAAAGGAGTATCGTCATTGAAGACAGTGTCATACGACAACTCCAAATACAATAGGCAGCAATTGCTCCAGATTCTTGTGAACTGTAAATGCGGGTTGATCGAATCTGCTATTGATCGACACTGCAGCCAGATTCAGTTCATCACAATACTGCAGCCATTAAGTTGACTTATAGTAGTCAGAAAAAAAGCGGGGCCTCAACAACACCAGTCTTGAACTGGCACACACACTTCTCCTTCGTTGTAAACCAGGTTCATCAATATCCAAATCGGCTTGCCATTCACCAGCAGGCGACAGAGCATTCATAACTCCATAGCTGCCGCAATGTGGTGGCAGTCATCATAGCTGCATGGGCGCCTTTCGAAACAAAGTTCGAGGCTGATTGCAGTCTTGTTCATAACCTATTTTTATTCAATATCAGTTATTTAAATATGCATTACTTTCTACTTAATGGATTTGAGTGGTTTTTAATTGGATAGAATGAATTTGGAAATGAAGTTAAATAGACAGAGTAACTGAATAAATTAATGCTGTTGTTGTGAACTTTAAGCTTGAAAGTACGCGAAAAAGTTGCTGCAAGTTGGTCAGGTCATGACCGGACCAGCTACGTCGACCCTAAAAATATATTTTGCAGGGATTGGGGAGCAATATTTCTCCATTTTCGGGGGTAAATTTCTAACTCTTTCTGAAGAACTTTGTTTTATGATCTAATCTTGAAACAATTTTTTAGAGAATAGTTTTTCAGTACTAAACATATTGTTTGCATTCAGGGTATGAGAAAACCTTTTCGTTTTAAAAACTTAACTAAATTCACCCTTTTTTTCTCTGTTCGTTGTTAAACAATTATAATTCAAACAAATCAGAGAAAATTTAGTCGTTTGATGACTTATAAGTACAGATGAATAGCATATAATAATATCAAGAATTTTGGAGAACCGACCTTGCTGATGCATCATTAGTTCAATATTGAGGTAATTAGGACTTTTTTTGATCGATGATTTATTAAATTATACATGTACCATTTATCAAATCAATTGGATGTAATCTGTTCAAAGGTTGATCATTGATAGGCCTAGTCAGTCTTGTCAACGAGCCGAAATTCTTAAGCTCGGCTTGTTTTACTTTTGAGGATTTTTGGCTCGCCACATAGTTTCATTCAAAGGCTCGTTTTATCTCGATATTTTTTTTAAAAATATTGCGCTCTCAGAGTTTTTTACATAGCTCTTCCTATAATATAATAAATATTTAAAAATAAGATTATAAAAATGTATATTGAATGAAAAAATAAAAAAATCTGAATAAACAAATTGAAAAAACAGAACTATAAATTTGCATGGCTTAGCAAAGGCTCGTTTTGGGCTCGTTGTATATCCAATGCTGTGCTCACACTCGGCTTGGCTCGTTAGAAGCTCAGCTCGTTGACAAGTATAGGCCTAGTAGCTTTCCAGTCCTGGGAATCTCAAAAATCTCAATGTTGACAGGGTTAAGATAGTTAAATTTAAAAAATTACCAGAAGCTTCATTTTGTGAGGGCTTTGCTTGCATCTTAGATGGTTTTCTATTTGTTACTTTCATTCCAAGCTGCAAGCATTTCTTGTAACGACAAAAGACACATGCAGCACGATTGTCACCTGTAACATCACACATTCGTTTCCCTCTTTTACACGGGATGCCATCAAGCGGTTTCAAACGCATTCGCATGTAGAACCGCTTACAACCAGCGCATGTAATAACTCCAAAATGAAGTCCAGCTCCTTTGGTCTGACCACATACTTGACAATATTTTGGTTCTCTGTTTTTCCTCATGCAGCGACATCGTTCTTTTGTATAGGCTTCAGACATCTCCTATGGGTCAAAAAAATGAGATATCAGTACTCGTATCTAGTTTACTCATATAATTCATTGATTACTATTCGTTGCTTAACATGGGCTTAGCTGATTGCAGAGATAACGGAATAACGAGAATCAAATCGGATTTTTAATTATCGAATCAGTTTTGATTTGAAAAGAATTTAAAAGGGGTTGCATAAAAATATTATTTTTTGGATTGTCAAACTCAGATGCTACATTTGTTAAAAAAAGGTTTATGTAGAATATATATATATATATATATATATATATATATATCAATAGATTGCAATATATTTATTGGAGTTGAAAATATATTTGCAATATATTTATTGGCAAAAAATTTTTAACCAATATTATTGCAATATATTTTTGAAAGACCCTGGATTGTTCGCGAGTGATCTGCACATTTTGGTAAAATCGTCTAACCACCGAGATAATTAGCAATGCGTCGTGATTTCGTAAATTCTCTTGCTACCAATCACGTAGGTCTACCCAGAGATGGAATCGGATCTAACAATTTTAGATCCGATCCGATCCGAACTTTTAAATAAATTTTAGGTTTCAATCCGAAACGGATACGAATTTAAATAACTATTCTAACAATATACAAACATAAACTTAAAAAAATATTTCTTTTTTAATGCGAATGGAAAATTTTAAGTGCTTCAACACTATCTCGAGATAGAAAAGGACATAAACTTACAAAATAGTGCGTGCAAATCAACTTATTTGTAAGCTTTGTAATAATCTAGTTCCTAAAATGGTCATCAACTATAATCATAATATATTTATAGACTGAATTTAAATAGTTAAGTTTCTTATAGTATTACCTCCCGTATTAATTTTTTATATCTAAATTAAAAAATATCCACTTTGCAATGTCAATATGAATTGAAGTTGTTTTAAATAAGATAAATTTACTTAAAAATTGCAGCTAAGGCGATGAAAACAAGAATAGCACAAATAATGGCAAATTAAAGAACAACCGCAAAATTTACATTGCAAGACATTAAAAAATTGTAGTAGAGTGAATTAAAATCCATAATAGAAAAATTAATTTTTTAAACAAAATTTGAGATTTTGAATTTTCCTGAAACTGGATACTAAATTGGATCAAAAATTTTGAATTATATAGCAGCAACATTAAATAAATCCACACCCTATTAATAGTATGCCGACGGTATGGTTCCATAAACATTTTTGTATTAGTGGTTATAATAATGACAAAACTTCTGAGTCTGAGTACTAAGTTGATCTTGGCATTGCAAGTTGCTTAGAGTACATATTTAAATGAGATTTTTTGATTGAATAGCATGCCAAATTATATTAGTATTTTTACATTTTGGCAGTGTTTGCAAAAGCTAAGGTATTCCACTTGCTTCTCTATGTTCTGTGCTCTTTCTTTGACATACATATTAGAGAGAATCCTTTTCAGAATTCTGCTCTTCCATTTGCAAGTTCGTACAAACAAATGTTTTTGGTTACTTTACTATTTCATCTTATGTGATGGCTAACATGAAACGCATTTTCAGATTGAAAGTATTCGTCACCAATTTTATAAGTTGCTAGAAAGAATACCGCGGAACCTGTTGTATCAAAAATGAAATTCAATTACAAAATTTCCCTTAGATTGAGATTATTAACGCACTTAAATTTGGAATATGCGAAATTTATAAAATGTACAAATACACAAGTTTTAAAATTTTTTTGGATCCGAAACAGATCCGAAGTTTCTCAAAATGAAGATCAGATCCGATCCGATCCGAGATCCAATCCGATTACATCTCTGAGTCTAACCGTAGCATATTAGTGTTTTGCGGGCATGGCCGGATGGAGATCGGGCACCGGACATTACTGTGACAGGGCGGGCATTGGGCGCTCGAATAACCGGGAATGTGTTATGCCTGCTCAAATAAAGTCTGACATAATAATAAGATAATATGCTGCAATGACTTTTTCTGCTTTTAAAAAGAAATTTAATAATTTACCGCGAAATTTATGCTTTTACCGCAAAAATATTTAAATTTTGTTGTACATTTGCTGTAATAAAATGACAGAAATGTAAAACACTAATCTCTGCATGATTTTGATAGAATTAATATATTTTATAGGAGTCGTAAGAAGTTTCTCACTGAAAGACAAAATTTGTGCAAAATTTTGTGCATTTTGACTTAATGTCTTAGTATTTTACATTTTTCTCAATAGATGGGTCGGGCCGCCCGTTCCAGACTTGTCAATGAGCCGACATTTCCAAGCTCGGCTCCGTTCGGCTCATTTAAATTTACTGTAAGTTCGGCTCGGCTCGGCTCACCACATAAAATCTTTGAATGAGGCTCGTTTTAGCTCGGCATTTTTTTTAAATATTGCTCTCAAAGATTTTTTACATAGGAACATAGCTCTTCCTATTATTTAATAAACATTTCTTAAATAAGATTATAGGAAAGGCGTACTGACTGCAAAAAATAAGAAAAATCTCCATAATCAAATGAACAAGTAGAACTATAAACTTGCTTTGTCTAAAATAGGCTCGTTTTATATCAAATACTGTGCTCAAGCTCGGCTCGGCTCGGCCCGGTGACAAGTCTGGCCCGTTCCTATCCAGTCAATTCTAACGGGCGGGTGGGTACCGGACATTAGAAGGTAAACGGGCGCAGAGCAGGGACGGGCAGCGTTAAATCTAAAAATGCAAAACACTAAGCCATATGTATCACACCACACCGTAGCAAGCAAACTTTTGCAGACATATTTTGGTACAATTTGAGAATTAATTCATTCTCTGTTTTGTCATGATGTCTTCAAATGTATCGTTACCTTGTTTTTCAACACAGTAATTATAATGCATGCATATATTCTATTCTACGTACTAGATGGAGTAAAAAATTTAGTTTGGTATGCGTTTACAATGTTAGGGCGTCCGAAACAATACCAAGATGGAGCATTTTATTTTAATAACTAGTAGAGGGTCCGGTGTATGCAATTTTTGAGATTTGCGAATCTGAATTTGAGAATTTTTACAAAACAAATCTTTGATGTAAAAGAACCACGCGAAATATTTTCATTCAAAACAATAACCCAAAAGTAAACATAATATTTGTTATTTAAATATCAACAGAAAAATTCCCTATTCAAACAGTGCCAGAAACAGAATGTACAGTACTAGAAATATGTATTCGACCACATTGCTATTTTGAATAAATAATGAACATTCATTGGATAGATTGCACCTAAGATTATAACTAAGTGTTACTTTGATTAAGAAAGGAAATTTGTATGTCTAATACCATAAAATATGTAGAATAACTATTGACTATTAATTTTTAATCAAAATTAGAAAACTTGTATTGGAAAAATGTATTCGGCCACCTGAAAAAATTTTAGCAAATGGCAAATCCGAAACAATTAAATTCAAAATAAGATACATAAACTATAAATTGATGCAATGTAAGCACTTAGCAACAAAATTGTCTCTTCTAATATTTTGTAGGGTGTTTCTTTGAGTTAACAACAGCTTCAAGGCGATCAGGGATTGAAACAAAAAGTATTTCAATAAAGCTGATGGGAATTTCATCAATTTTTTTTATTGCGCTCCAAAGCTCGTCTTCACTGCGAAGAGTATGCTGTCCAATTCGATATTGACCTCTTTCCACATATTTTCGATAATGTTAAGGTCTGGAGATTAGCTAGAAGATGTTAGCAAAGATAGCAACCCCATTATTGTGGAGGAATTTTTTCATTTCTTTTGAGGTATGACATGGAGCACCATCCTGCTGATATATTGATCGCTTATAAAGAGTGGCAAGAGATGTGTATAAGAGATCTGAACATATTAAGAGCTTAAGAGGGTACCAGTGATGTGAACAATCTTGCGAAAGCCACACTTCGATATTGCACCCCATACTATTACAGACTTCCCACCATAATTCATGATCCCCCGAGTAAGTGAGAAAGTTGAGGCAAGAATCTGAACTTCTGGTCAGTTAATCTATTTATCAACATTCTTTTCGATGAGTATAGCTCTTGACTCATCTGAAAATATAACATTAGACCAATGTTCAGATGAATTGTCTCTCATTAAATTGGCCCACCTCACCCGGCGTAATCTTTGCTATGAGGTTAAGAATGGCTTTCTGGGTGCCACGAAAGTCCCAATTCAGTACTTCTTCTGGATGTTTCGCACAGTTCTTGCTTTCACAAGGTGACCATTAGCACATTCCTTGCGAAATTCTCTGAAGTCTTCCTGGAATTTCACTTTGAATACACATAAGAGCTGATTGGGAGGTTTTGTAGGTCCTCTTTGGTCTTTCGGACTTTGGCTTGGGGGCAATGATGTTTTCAGAAGTGAAACGTCTGATGATATCCCCGACAGTACTTCGAGGTTGCTCTACACGTCTGGCTAAATTACGCTGACTCAACCCTTCCAAATGTTTGGATGGCAAGAGGTACGTAACCAGGCATCATATATGGCGAAGAGAGACATTTTCAACATAAACAGACTGAAAAAAGCTGAACCAATGAAATTATTTACAGATTCTCTTATTTGGTCTGATGCGGCCGAATACATTTTTCCAATAAGAGATTAGCTACCTTCAAGCATTGTAGTATTTCTCCTTGAGATTTAAAGTAAACTGATAATTATGTCTCAACATTTATGAATTCCTCTTTCTGCATAAACTGATAATTATGTCTCAACATTTATGAATTCCTCTTTCTGCAACCCCAAATCTAATAATAAAATAACTATGCTATTCTTGGCGTCCATTTCTTAAAAATATTTATGACAAATCATAGGTGGCGGAATTCTTTTTTCCAGTACTGTATTTGAACGAGGCTCATATCTGGGACAATTACTTTTTCGCATTTTTTATCCCACGGACTCCTTGTACAAATTCTTAAATAAGAATAGCCATTTGTTTTTCTTTGACAGCAATTAGAAAATTTGCAGGAATTTTTAATGAAAGACAAATTTTTTCTATTAATGTGCAACCAATTCATTCAAAAATCAAATGTAACTTAAATAATTGAAGAGTGATATATTTTGAAATAAATTGGCGTCATATGCCTTTAAATAGAGGCCAGCTCCAAATCCTTATGCAAATGCCATTTTATAGAATTAATTATTAGATTTTAAGAACTTTGACCAATTTAAATGTGNAAGAGCTGATTGGGAGGTTTTGTAAGTCCTCTTTGGTCTTTCGGACTTTGGCTTGGGGGCAATGATGTTTTCAGAAGTGAAACGTCTGATGATATCCCCGACAGTACTTCGAGGTTGCTCTACACGTCTGGCTAAATTACGCTGACTCAACCCTTCCAAATGTTTGGATGGCAAGAGGTACGTAACCAGGCATCATATATGGCGAAGAGAGACATTTTCAACATAAACAGACTGAAAAAAGCTGAACCAATGAAATTATTTACAGATTCTCTTATTTGGTCTGATGCGGCCGAATACATTTTTCCAATAAGAGATTAGCTACCTTCAAGCATTGTAGTATTTCTCCTTGAGATTTAAAGTGAACTGATAATTATGTCTCAACATTTATGAATTCCTCTTTCTGCAACCCCAAATCTAATAATAAAATAACTATGCTATTCTTGGCGTCCATTTCTTAAAAATACTTATGACAAATCATAGGTGGCGGAATTCTTTTTTCCAGTACTGTATTTGAACGAGGCTCATATCTGGGACAATTACTTTTTCGCATTTTTTATCCCACGGACTCCTTGTACAAATTCTTAAATAAGAATAGCCATTTGTTTTTCTTTGACAGCAATTAGAAAATTTGCAGGAATTTTTAATGAAAGACAAATTTTTTCTATTAATGTGCAACCAATTCATTCAAAAATCAAATGTAACTTAAATAATTGAAGAGTGATATATTTTGAAATAAATTGGCGTCATATGCCTTTAAATAGAGGCCAGCTCCAAATCCTTATGCAAATGCCATTTTATAGAATTAATTATTAGATTTTAAGAACTTTGACCAATTTAAATGTGATTACCATCAACTGTCATTTTCTGTTCTAAATTCTAATTTTCTTAATCTTGAAAAACTTTGTAATTAATCTCAATTTTGCTATCACTGACATGGCTCCAATTGTAAATCGACAAAATTCGTATTCGATATTTTGAAACACATGATTTGTGGACTACCTTACCTGAAATTTGTAAATATCTGATATAATACAAACTATTGGATTTTGAGCAGCGTATGCCGAATGATTATTTTCTGATTAAAGCAAATTTAAACAAATTCAAGAACAACCAATTAGAAGAGAAAAAGCTAACAGAAATATTAAGAATTTTTCTTGAAAATATTTTATTAAATCAACTGCAGGACTAATCTTATTTGTATTTTATAATTATAATATCACAAATATCTTTCTGAAAAAATCACCTCAGAGATTTAACATAGAATATTAAAATATATTTTCATTTTTTATTATTTATACTAATTTGGTTACTTAAAAATATTTGCTTGCTAGCTTTTACATGCACGAGCCGCCACTAACGTGTGCCAACTGCGAGCCCAATCTCAAGTCAGATCATTGCCGGTATTGTTCATTACAATGCAGAAATCAATTATTGCAATTCAACATTTCCATTAATATACCCGTGCATGCCCACACCATTATTATTGTTGAGAGATTGTCGCAATTTCGTTATTCAAATGTGTACACCAAAAAAGTTTACAAATATACTGTAGTTTTGTTGTGCTTATTAAAATATTGGTGAACAGATATTGTATAAGAACTTACAATTATATTCAAACACAACGATACAAGGTGAAATAAATTACATGTGTTAACCAATTTAAAATTCATTTAGTAATGTTTTTCCTTAGTTTTTGAATATAAAATTTGAATAATATTTACATTTGAAAATTGAAAAGACATGAAAACCTAATTTCTAGGAGAAATTTCAATGGTTCAATACCACAAATTACATGTGCATGACTAAGAAATTTGCATGCAGTAAATAAAACTTACGTTGAACGCTGTCTATAGTTTATACAACACAATGCAATGTCAACAGAACGTTGATTAAATATTCGAAACAGTGATTGTTCAAAGCAAATAAAGAGTACATTCATGTAAATGTTCTATTCTTGAACGCTGTGCTATAAGAACAACATGTGATAAGGAGCTGAAGTTTTTATGTTGTAGATTAAGGAGGAGACTGCTGTCAGTTAAGTAGAATGTCTGTGTATATGAAGAGAAAGAATATAGTTGACACATGTTTTCAGATTCAAATCCGAACTCGGCAGTCCCTATGTTTACATTTTCGAAAGATCATAAAAAGTTCGTAAAGTCATAGACTCAAGATATTGGAAGTATGATTGAGAATAGCTACAATTTGTAATTTAACTTACTGTGTTCAGTAATTTTTAATGCTGTATGTCATATAATCATTATTTTACTATATATATATATATATATATATATATATCAGAAGTGTAGCTCGA
>CABFPE010000570.1:102129-112129 GCA_900660155.1 Hofstenia miamia
TTTCAATGGTTTATTCTGACATCAAAGAACTTTAAGTCCAATTAAAATTTTAAACCATACATCAGCTTGATGTGCAAATCATCTGAGAAGAAAAAACAATTTCTGTTTTACAAAATAATTTTTACCATAGGGCCACACTTTGTATGAGTTGAATACACACTGCAAATTGTAAACTGCTCACCAATGGACAACTCATAAAGTGATATGTATTTTACATAACAAGGTTCTTCTGAAACTGAGTTAAGTTCACTGACTATAGCAGAATATGATAATTTCTTGGGAATCAATACAATACATGCAAAGGGTTACACATCACTTTTTCAAATATGCTGCTGTTTTTCCTTTGTAAAATTCCATTCATTTTGGTAATATTCAAATCCAGAAAAACGAGAGATATTTCATTACTAGTGTAATATATGATAAAAGCAAACTCATTTTGGGAAAAGTAAAACATGGGTTATGCATAAAGATGAGTTAACATTACAGACGTGTGATATCAAAACTTACATGATAAAGGCAATTTCTCCTTTCTGAAAAATTATACAGGTGATCTCACCAGTAGGATTTATACATATAGATGCCACTTTCATTAATAATATATTAAATGATGTTGATTGCACACAAGTTCTATATAATTTGTAAAAATGTAACCCATTCTGCTTAATATGAGTCTTTGCCTAATGCATCAATGCATAGCTTTAATGGAAATTAGATATGTGGATGGTTGCAATTGGCATTACACCAGTCAATTTCTGACATGGGTCTATCAGTTCAAATCCAGTCCATCAAAAGTATTCCTTATTTTTCATGGTTTTAGCTAAAAAATTAATAATTTATGTAAAATATATGCAAGGAGAAAAATAAATCTAACAAGGAATATGTATTTATACTTTCTAAAATAAATATACACGCTAAATTTCAGCATAATACTTGGATTACAACCAAAATATTTTAATGGTATATTCTGACATTGAAGAACTTTAAGTCCAATTAACATTTTAAACCATACATCAGCTCTATGTGCAAATCATTTGAGAAGAAAAAAACAATTTCTGCTTTACAAAATAATTTTTACCATAGGGCCACACTTTGTATGAGTTGAATACACACTGCAAATTGTAAACTGCTCACCAATGGACAACTCATANATTTCTATTTTCACCAAACACACTTTTGTTTTATAACTATTTTTATATGTTAATAGTATATTCACCTACATATGTTGATGTAATATTTCTATTTTACCAAACACACTTTTGTTTTAAAATGATTTTTGTTTGTTAATGGTTTACTCACCTATATACATTGATGTAATATTCCTCTTTCCATTGTACATGCTTTTGTTTTAATGATTTTTATGTGTTAATAGTTTATTTTCCCATATACGTTGATGTAATATCTCTTTTCACTAACCGAGTTTACATTTTTACAAATTATATAGTACTTGGGTGTTATCAAATGTCACTAGATATTTTATTTTGGAATTGTTATTACTGTTTTCATTGCTCATGGTTTAGGCCCATGGCAACAATAGGCCTCCTGGGGAAAGCCGGCCACATTAAATATATGGTGTGTCTGAAAAGTTTTAAGAATTTATACCTCATTTTAAAATTGAAACGAGATTCCAAAAAAAGTGATGTTACACCTACCAATGTTTTGACATAAGATACAAGCATGTAAAAAATATACCTGACAAGGAATAAGTATTTACACCCTCCAAAATAAAATACACACTAAATTATATATAAAATTATGTATTTTAAAGATTCTTGTATTTTTCTTAAGACAAATACACCTTCACATTTTAAAATATCAATCAATTTGCATACAAAACAACTAATTTATTAACAATATGTAGGAAATTCTTTGCAAATAGGCTAATTTGTTAAGACATTTATTATACAACTATGTAAATTTTACATATAAATGACCAAATATTATTCCAAATACTATGATACGTCATAGACTTGACTTGATTCAATACAACCACCCATTAATAATGAGATATAATGTTAGTATACATTATTCATTAAGATTGGTAGCATATATAACAAATCCTCCAANGGAATCTCTCACAAAAAATTTTTTGATGAAATTGCAAAAGCAATTTTTATATGTTAATGATTTATTTTAATTGCCCATATACATGATGTAATATTTCTATTTTCACCAAACACGTTTTTGTTTTAAACGATTTTTATGTTAATGATTTATTTTATTCACCTATATATGTGATGTAATATTTCTTTTTTCACCAAACATGTTTCTGTTTTAAAATGATTTTTATATGTTAATGATCTATTTTATTCGCCTATATATGTGATTTAATATTTCTATTTTTACCAAACACGTTTCTGTTTTAAAATGATTTTTATATGTTAATGATTTATTTTATTCGCCTATATATGTGATGTAATATTTCTATTTTCACCAAACACGTTTCTGTTTTAAAATGATTTTTATATGTTAATGATTTATTTTATTCGCCTATATATGTGATGTAATATTTCTATTTTTACCAAACACGTTTCTGTTTTAAAATGATTTTTATATGTTAATGATTTATTTTATTCGCCTATATATGTGATGTAATATTTCTATTTTCACCAAACACGTTTTTGTTTTAAACAATTTTATGTTAATGATTTATTTTATTCGCCTATATATGTGATGTAATATTTCTATTTTCACCAAACACATTTTTGTTTTAAACAGATTTTATGTTAATGATTTATTTTATTTGCCTATATATGCGATGTAATATTTCTATTTTCACCAAACACGTTTTTGTTTTAAAATAGTTTTTATATGTTAATGATTTATTTTATTCACCTATATATGTGATGTAATATTTCTATTTTCACCAAACACGTTTCTGTTTTAAATGATTTTTATATCTTAATGATTTATTTTATTCGCCTATATATGTGATGTAATATTTCTATTTTTACCAAACATGTTTCTGTTTTAAAATGATTTTTATATGTTAATGATTTATTTTATTCGCCTATATANTTACGTGATGTAATATTTCTATTTTCACCAAACACGTTTTTGTTTTAAAGGATTTTTATATGTTAATAGTTTATTGGCCTATATACTTGATGTAATATTTCTATTTTACCAAACACGCTTTTGTTTTAAAACGATTTTTATATGTTAAGGTTTACTCGCCTATATACGTGATGTAATATTTCTATTTTCACCAAACACGTTTCTGTTTTAAAACGATTTTTATATGTTAATGATTTATTTTATTCGCCTATATACGTGATGTAATATTTCTATTTTACCAAACACGCTTTTGTTTTAAAACGATTTTTGTGTGTTAATGGTTTACTCGCCTATATGCGTTAATGTAATATCTATTTTCACTAACTGAGCTTACATTTTTACAAATTATATAGTACTTGGGTGTTATCAAATGTCACTAGATATTTTATTTGGAATCTTTATTATCGTTTTCATTGCTCATGGTTTAAATCCGTGGTAGCAACAGGCCTCCTGGGGAAGCCAGAAACATTAAATGAATGGCTTAACGCATTTCTGGCGGCCACCTCCTGGATGAATGTGGAAGTGTCGTCATATTTTAAAATGAAGATTGAAATTTGAAGATTGCACAATGCTGACTTTGTCACTCAGAGTCACTGTGTAATGTATGCTTTTACAATTTATACACAATTGCTAAAGAAATTGTTGTTTTGATCAATATTAATGCACTTGCAAACACACTCTAATGCAAATAATACATCATATTTGGGTTTTGGATCTATGAATTGTTTTCCTTAAATCATTCTGTTGCATGTTTAAACATTGTTACAACAAACACGCCCTAAGTGAAATTTGTCATCAAAAATATCAGTTTGCCTAAATTCTAACATTCAAAAATTCTCACTTTGGTCTAAACAAATTGTCTAAAAATTAATCTGCTCAATTTAGTTTTGTCAAAAAATTTTTGTCGCTAGATGGCGTCCAATCAAATCACTTCATTTCCCTATGGCAAATAGCCATAGCTGTCCCTTGGCACGTCCTAGCGCTTATATCTTACTACTATTCACAAAGAGAAACTATGGATTATTGAGCAATTTAAAACGAAACATTTTGATGAAAAAATGCACGGTCGAAATTGTTTACTTGTAAGCCACTAGTAAACAATATTTCATTTAGATTGCTAAACCTTACATCCATAATTATAAATTAGGAAAATACCTAACTATAGTTAGCATGATCTGTGATAAGCAATAACGAGGCAGTTTTGTTAACCATTACAATAAGATTATTTTATCAATATACTGAGTGAATTTGATATATAATATAGACGACCTTGAAGAAGCAACTCTCGAAAGCCTTAACTCAGAAAGATTGAAAAACATTTAGTATGTGTAATCGATGTAAGTATTTGATTTAAAGCTGTAGTCATATAATGCGTAAACACCTTAAGGGGGTACCGCCACAGAAAATCCATTTTCACAGATTTGAGGTTATTGTAAAAAATAATGGTATGCATGTAATAACTGAAAGTTGTAATGTTGAAAAAACAAAATTTCGGAGGAATCGGAAATTTGGCTGCCATGGCAACTTAATGCAAAGGAAATAAAAGAATATACTTTGTGGAAAATTTTTTCAGCTGATGTGAATCATTTATATGGGCAAACCATATATCATATTGAAGCTAATTAGGGGCCCTATGCAACCACAGAGAAATTTTGTGCAATTTATGAAATGATTAGTAGCATGCATAAATTTGCATTTTTAATTAGTACTCAGCTCATTAAATAGGCGTAAACCAATTTTCTAAAAAACTAAAGACCTAACATAGAAAATCTTTCTGTAGTTGCATAGACCAATGGGTGTACTATATACATCCCAAATTTGATGTTGGTACTTCTTTCCTTCTTGAAGATTTTTTTGCAAAAATATGCAAAATGCAAGAAAATGAAAAGTGCAGAAAAACACAGTTAAAGTGCGACTATAACCTAAAATCCACCAGATTGATATGTTATTCCCTCTTTTTCATGAAATTTTGATGTATTTTCTGAAAAATTATTTTGGATATGTTTAAAGAAGTATATCTTAACTAAAATTAATAAATAAAAAAAATGTTACAATTTATAGTATTTTGGTAAATTTCCTGGGAGTACCCCCTTAAAGCATATATCAGTGAGCTACGGGAAATGAGCTGCTGATTTATTTGATTTTGGTTTGATTTAAATCAAATTTTAATCAATAGATTTACATCTCAACCTGTAAAATTTGAATGTATTTACTTTTAGAATGGATGGATTCATCGAATTGAATATGACATATCATTGCATAACTCTCATTTCATGTACTTGTACAACGTGAATATCACACATATGTGAATGACGTTTGTGAATTTTAATAAACTACATTTATTCAAACCAAATAAACTGGCATGATAAATTTTTGTTTGAAATTTGTTGCATTTGCTTGAATTACACATAATTCTATTTACTTTATAAGATTACAACAGTTTCACTCTACAGTATAATTCATTAGATCACCCACTTTGGCAAGGCATCGGCCGATTAAAGTGTACCGATTTCCTTACTTTCTGATATACTTTCGCTCAGTAACACAAAGCCAAGTGATTTCCCAATTTCAAAGAACCTTCCTTTTGTCATCTCTAATGAATGAGCGAATTCAGTAATATTATTGGAATCCATTTAAGAAGGAAGGCAGTACTTAAGGGCTTACATTTCCAATTGCCGCTTTTCTGATAGAGCCGATTCTCTTCATTCTGCTTAAAGTGAAAATCTTTACCGTTTGTATTTCATTTCATAACAATTTATTTGCAAGTCTTTGATGATGAAATTCCTAAGGTTCATCTAAACATTCTGTTCTCTGTTTCTAAATTAATTACTGAGTAACATAAAAAATGAAATTTAAAGAAAATTCTTTAAAGAATTTGTCAAAAAATAGAATATATTGTGATATTCCTAAATGTAATATTAAAACATGGTAAATCTGCTTATTTAGAACATCAAACATTTTATGCAAGTTTTCAATAAATAAATAAATAAATATATATATATATATATATATATATATATATATATATTAATGCGGATTGATTAACGTTTTTTTTCGTTTATTGATGCAAAAATTTTAGGGGTAAAATAGCTATATAAAAATCTTGCAATGAATTTAAAATATTAATTATATAAATATACTGTGAGACACTGTAATAATTGTTTCTATCAAGAAAATTTGAATTAAATGAATTATGGTTTTTAACCTACAAATTTGTGTTTAAAAAAGGAAAATATATTTTTTATAATCAATACATTCATTTAAGCATAACAAATAAATCTGGGAGTTTCTACAGTGATTGTGATTAATGCTATTATGATAATTGTGGGTTCTTAGTATAAAAAGGCGAAGAGAGCCATACAGCTTAAGGTTTTCATAAATTTCCATAATAAAAATCGACAATTTACATATAGAAAATAATTTTTAAATGTTTGCTCATGATTTATTGTATTTTCTATGAGTACAACAAACATTCATTAAAAGCATCATCTATTGCCACTTTTTACGAATTATACATATATTTTAAGTTAGATTATTTGCAAAAACTTGAATTATTGGGGAAATAACGCTCAGTTCAATCTTGGTCTAGTTTTGAATTGTATTAATTTTTGATTAGAAATAATACTTTAAGTATCCCTAATATGTAACAATTAGTTGTTGGTTTTGAACATAACTATATTAATTACAAATGGAAGACAATAGGAAAATATCACTATTAAGGAATTTGGTATGTGAGAAAAAATGTGGGGAGAGTTCTAATAAAAATATAATTAATAAAATTCTTCAAACAATAATTTCATTAACGTTAATAAACGTTGTCTAATGTTAATGGATGTAAAAACCGCTGAGCGCACTGGGCACACATATTGAAGGATTGCGTCAGAGAAAATGATTATATCTTATCCTCATCTTCTCTTAATAAGTTTCAAAGCACGTAAACGCAGTTTTGATGTTTTTGATTTTCTATTCTTTACTTTAGATTTTTTAGAAACAGTGTTATCTACATCCGTTTTAGTTGGAAACTGTGAGTCGACTTCAGTAGAATCTGCAACCAAATCACCACTGGTACAATTTATGAAAAACGACTCATCTAAAGGTACATCTTCAAACTCCATCTCAGAGTCCGAATCACTTTCTCCAAAATTCAGAGGCACTGTAGAGTGATTGCGTACGAATTTTATAGAACTATACCTGTCTATTCGATTTCCAACACGAGTTTCCATATCACGTATTGAATCATTTAATTTTGGCGAAGAAATATCTTGAATAAATGACAACCATTTAAATATTCTTTTTCTATACTTATAAAGTTCCTTGATGCAGTTGTCGTAAGTTTCAATAACACTGCAATTATCGGAGTTTTCTATGATGTCAAATGCTGATGATGATAAAGATATGTTGATAGATTTTGATAGTGAAAATATTCCATGTTCCCGCACATCACTACTAGTACATGTTGTTGAAGATGTGTCAGTCAAACCACCAAAAATATCAGTGTCAGGAGAAGGCACTAAAACTGCCAAACTGTTGTCACTTTCAACTAAAAGATTTTCAATGATAAACTTTTTATCATTGAAATCCCTGTTAACAATGTCTAGTTTCTTCTGATCTAACTGCTGAAGTCTACTTGGAGCATTTTCTATGTCAATCAACCTATGATCAAATTTAGCTTTAATATCGGTAAAATCAATGAATTTTACACGTTCTAAATAATCCACAGACATTTGCAAGACTTTATAATTTGTAAATGTTTTACTCCAGTCAAATAGAGTCTCCATCGCAGTAACTCTTAGATGTTGAAACGGAGGTCCTTCTTTACAGTTTTCCTAAAACATATTCCTTGAAATTTTCAGAGGCGTATAATAGCTACATAAATTATGAGTGTCGAAAAAAAGTATATTGCAAAATGTCAACGAAATTGGATTAAGAAAGCTCTGAAATATTATTTATCTAAATCTAGATTGTGAATAGATTTAACAAGTCACTAAAATACAAACACTTGGCAAAAATGCTAAAAGTAAAAAGTAGGCTGGATTGAATTGCATAGTTCAATGGGCCCGCTTCTGGAACAAACCGGAAGGATTTGAGGAAAAAATGAGTATATCTCAAAAAGAATCACTTAATACCACTTTTTAATGATTCATTTTCCCAATATATTTTAGAAAAGCAAAAAGGTGGGCAAAATCTGCTTTCAACCTAGAGATTATTTATCTAGAGGGAGTCCTTCCACAACACCCCACTGCCTGAAGTAATAGGGATAACACATTAAATGACAAATTTTCTTTTCTAAATATCCAAACAAATTTAAAGCTAGCCAAATTTCTCAAATTTATTTTAATCTACACAATGAATTAATCGCGAGATGCTCCTTGTTCATAGATTAACAAATTCACCCCTGATGTACAGTAGTTCAAATATTTCTCGCAGCTGATATACCCTTAAAAAACCGCGAAATACACATCAGGAAATTATTAAAAACAAAGGCAAAAATAGTTCGTTATAGAATTCGAGAAAATTCACCTGAAGGTTAAAGATGAATTAATTTATTTGGTACTGGACGAAGCTGAAATAACATGTAAAAAAATTCAACATTGTCATTGGTATTTTCCTTCGCATATCAACAAATCATACTTTTAAGTGTGGATCTGGTAAAAGATTTGAAAGTGACTCGTGACCAAAAAAGTGACTATCATGGACAGTGGCGTACGCAGGAGGGGGGGATGGTGAAATGTCTCCCCCGTCAGGTTTCCAAATTTGATTTTGACTAGATTTTTTCGTAAAAAATTGAAAATTTTAAAATCTAGGATCGTGAAATGCATTTTTAGGGTCTATTTTCTTAATATTTTCAAAAATTTTCGCGGAGCTTCGTTCTGCATTGAGTAATGACGATGATTTCCCACGTCAGAAAATCCTGCGTACGCCCCTGATCATGGATGTCAATATATATACATAATATATGTGTGTTCAGCACTGAATGCCTTAAAAGAACTTTGTTTCAGCTTACTGCACATTAATTGTCTGACAGATTTAATCCGTCATAAACACGGTTAGTTGAAATCAATTATATAAACGGAATAATTGTGTAGGCAAAAGCAATTACCCAGTCACGCATTCGCTGAAAAGCAAACCCCGCCTCAACCAATTGAATTAGATTAGGGAGAATATTTACAATTTACAATATTATGCCAACCACTTGCCAAAAAGCAAGAATTTCAAAAAGCCAAACAGTTGTAGCAAACATTAGATGACCCTATAGTTAATTGATTCTTAGTTCTATACCATGTTCATCCAGAGAGAATTATGCTAGACTCAATTATACATTGATACATGGAGTTATATTGAATAAGACATAGCCTAAATTCCCAAAAATAAGAAAAATTTGCGAAGAGTTTGTGAGATCAAACCTTAAGAGTGCAAATCGAAAAATAAGAACATAACTAGTAAATACTTACTAACAGAATTACATACTTGATAACCTCTCTGACATTGTCGACCAAAACCAATCTGAATCTATGACTGATTTTAAATTCTTTTGCCATTAATTTCCAACCACAAGCCCGTTTTCTAAAATTTGAAGACTTTAAAAAGTGCAATAAAATATGGTAGTAATCATTTGAAGTCATTTGCTTAGATAAAGTCCTAATTTCCTTGTATAACTCCAGCGAAATATCAGAAGTGTTTTGTTTGACAAATTTACGAATTAAGGATTCAACTTTCTTCTTTAATTCTTGCTTATTCATTTTCTAAAACTAGAAAATTTATTTCTAAATAATAAAAACGCTTTTATTCAAATTTACAAATAGAAAATCTATTATAATATTACAAGCTTTCATTTTACTCAAAACTCTTAATAACATATAATAAATTTAAAATGAAACTTCATAAAGTACTTGAAATAATTGTTTATGGGTACAAGAAATTGAATTCAAATCAACTCGAACTTCAA
>CABFPE010000570.1:126756-137013 GCA_900660155.1 Hofstenia miamia
TTGAACTTTCAGTTTCAGCTCGCCTCTTTAGCGTACTCTCTAACTTTAGTATTTCGATTTCTTCAACTTGTTGGCCATGACTAAACTTAATTTGCCATACACTATTTTTATTATGTAATGTATTAGATAGTTTAATGTAAAATTTATGCACCTGTGCATTTCCAATAACGTTAAAATGCTCTGGCAGCTTTTAGCACGCTCTCTGCAACTCCGAAACATTTGACAATTATAATATATTATGTTATCTTTAACATAATCCTCAATATATAAAAAAGATTGATACACATAGAGATGAGAATTTTTTCGGGAACTTCCAATTTCTTCCATTAAAGAATTATTACGTCATTTTTTATCTTATTTAAAATGTCATAAAATATATATATATATACAAAATATATATTCTACGAACTTATATTTTACGAACTAATATATTAAATTAAATAATACGAACTTATAACTTACGAACTATTATAAGAACTTTAATAATACGAACTTATATTTTACGAACATGTTTACGAACTTATAAAATACGAACTTAAATTTTTTTCAATACGAACATATATTTTACGAACTTGTTGTATCTTCCCCAACACTACTGCAAACATTATTGTTTAAGAAATATCAAGTCTTCTCAGTTAAGGACATATAAAAAATGGTTATTATTCTTTCAGTTTTTATATGTCCTTAACTGAGAAGACTTGATATTTCTTAAACAATAATGTTTGCAGTAGTGTTGCATTACTTGATCTCACTAAAGCTTTTGACAGTCTAGATTTTTGCATACTTCATAAAAAATTGAAAAGCTATGGATTTGATACAGCAAGAAAAAATTAATTAATAGGTTTCTTACAAATAGATAACAATGTGATGAATTGATAATATTTATTCTGATTACATCACAACTAACAGAGGAGTTCCATAAGCACCTTCTTAGGTACAATCCTGTTCAACCTTTACATAAATGATATATCAAACCATTTTATTGACAACAACACAATACAGTATGCTGATGACATATGTTTAATAAACAGGCATGCAAGTCCAATAGTTGTTACAAAGAACCTGCAGAGAAACATTGACAAACTCATGATCTACTTCAGCCAAAATAAATCAACAATGAATAAAGAGAAAATCCAGATTATTATCTTCACACCAAGATAGTCAAAACAACTTCTTCCAAATTGCACCATATCAGTTTCTTAGAACACGCCACTTATTGCACCAACTGACACAGTCATTACAAAAAATATTTTCTTGCTATGAAAAATTTCTGTTGCGCAATGGCATACGAAAATTGATTTCACGTGTTATCTCAATACAGGGCATAAAAAATATTTTTAGCAATTGTTCTAAATTGGCATGCATTTTTCTACCGCCACGAATTATTTCTGAATAACAAAGCAATGTGAATTGTAGTGCTGCTTCTCTTCAATGAAATATTTTTTAGATTTTGGGCAATTGGGACTTTATAGTCCCCATTCATTTTAGTTAGACGTCTAGAAAAATTTTTGTTTGGCAAAAACCATAGAAAAAATTATTTTCCGACATTCTTTTAATGGAATCTGATTACATGTTATAAAGGGGTTCTAAATTGATTCATTTCATGTCAATTACTAACTGCGATTTTAAGGATAACATATTTTTCTCAATGGTTGATGACTGTGTTTATAAAAAAGTGTAGTATATTTTTAGAGTAATATTGCACTATGAGCTAAATACGGAATTTGGGATGATGATGTCCTCCTTCCTGGGTTAAATTACAGTTTTATATTTTCCCTAGTTTTTGATATAGGAAAGGAATATCTTTGAAGAATGAAGAAGTACATCTATGTGCAAATGAACAGAATATTATTTTATATTTGTAGTTTTCGCATTGTGTAGTCTTCAGTTGATTCAAGCTGTGATTTTATTACTTGCATCAGTGGCGGATCTATAAAAGGGGCAGAGAGGGCGACGGCCCCTCTGACGAGATTTTCAGCAGATTGGAGAAGCGGTTTTTTAACAAACCTAACTGAAACAGACTTTTAGAACTGGACAGTTTCAGTTTGAAATTTGTGAAGATGCAAAAGTATCCTTGATCTCGTGCTTGTATATGTTTTTCACTTTCATAATCTTCATCTCCTAATCGTTTAAAGTATTTCTAAAGTCCTAAACTTCTAAAAGTCCCAAAGTTCTAAATTTAAAGTTCAACTACCGGCCTGATCTTAAAATTTTACGGCCCGTTCCAACCAGTGTTGGAACCGTATCTTGAGTTTTCGGTATGAGCACAGCACGAAAGGACATAGTGGGGCATGAGCACCGTACGAAATTTAAAAAAAATTCGAGATAGGCACGGCACGAAAATCTATACATTTTTCAATGAATGAAGAAGGATCTTAGATAAAATCCTATGTATGAAATGTTTTTTACCACAAATGTTTTCAATACAAATTGTTCGAAAAACAAAACTTTCGATGATTTTAATATGCAAATTAATAGATTTCTAAAAACAAAATAACAAATATGTTTAATACGTATATTAATGTTGGCACGAGCACGGCATGAGCACGAAATTTTCTATAAAAATTAGCACTGCCACGGCATGAGCAACGGCACGGCACGGTACTATATAAAGCAAGGCACGGTTCCAACACTACAAAAAATATGCATTGTAGAAATTCTTGCTAAAAGACGACTTCTTAACATGAGCCATATTAAACAACATAACCCTGTCTTGGATTAATCAAAATGAAATGGATAAAGCAGATCTAATTCAAATTAAAGTAAAAAATATTGAAAATTGTGCACTGAGCTGGGAAGCATATGCCTGCTTAAAGGCCTATTGCCTATTGAAGTTCCCGCATCAACCGTTGCTTTAACTTACAAAAACTTTAGTTTGAACTTTAATAAACTGAACATATTTCAAACAGTAAGTTGCAATTGAGTGATAGACTGATATAACTGGGCCAATGTCATCTTCTACTGAATCACTTGTTCCATTCAGTCATTTTGCGTTAACTGGGTCATACTAATATGATCTAAAAAATTTACCACTAATATATTACCATTTTGAGCAAGTATTAAGCCACCATTTGTTTCTACAGTTTATTGGCTGTAAGGTTATTCGATAAAAACTACAATATAGTATTATGATTTTCAACTAAATATTTGTTATTGCTAAAATTCAAAGTTCAGAGAGGAATTTGTGTCCGAATTTTTTAAAATATTAATATTAATAACCAAGAATATGGAAATAATAGGCTTCTGAAAAAACATACAAATATAAGTAATTGAACTCTCATACTAAAGAGTTTTCGTAATGAGTCATGGTAGGTTTAAATTCAATCAGAAATTGAGGTAAAATAAAGTCAATTTAATTTCAAAATAATTTTTCATCTACACTAATATATTCATCCACTAGAGGGCTAGTAAATCTTAAAATAAATTTCGTGTAACGGGAATATTTGGGTGTCATAATTGATAGAGACTTTCAATATGAGGACTTCATTCATAACAAAATCCATAAAATGTCATGCTGCATACAATATCTAAAACAAATAAAAAAGATTACCAAGAGTAAAGCAGTTGTAGATGCACTAGTAATAAGTCATTTTAGGTATGCATGCATATTACTGCATGATCTAAATATTACACAGACGGAGCAAATAAATAGAGTGTTTAACTGCTGTATCTGTACGATGGTTAATGTTAACAAACAAGCAATCAGTGATTTCATACATAAAGCATCAATACTTTCACCGATTTACGTTTGCATATATACCAGTCTTGTTCACATGTTTAAATACATTAATCGAAATCAGCAATTATTTAGTCTATTCAAGTAACAAAAGAACAAGCAAATGCATCAATAAAAAGTAAATTTTGGAAAGGAGCATATACTAAAAATGTCTGTAATCTTTGGAACAAGTTAGATTCACACGTTCGCAATGAATCAGATTTAAGAACTTTTAAAAAATTACTTAGGGAAAACCTGCTTGCAAATCAATCCATATTTGAATATTCAAAAACTCAAAATGTCTGGCAAAAGTACAAAATATTGTTTTCTGTATTGTTAACTTTAATTACTTTTTATTGTGCTGTTTTGTTTTTCTTTATTATTTGTTTTTTTAATTAATTGTGGTAGCCTTTGTTTATTATATTGTATATTCTGTATGTTCATTTTGTAAATATGTTTGTATATATTGTAAATATTTGTACATACCTTTTTTTGCAAATCGTATATATGGAATTTGTGCAATCAATAAGCAAAAAATATAGGCTATTTAACGAAAAAAATATGTACAACAAATTTATTAAATATCTTTAACAATTTCTATCCATGTAAATTGATTTGACATAAAAGCATGAAAATAACATCTAACTGCTAAGCATAGTGTTAAAATAGCACTAAAGGGGATGATACACTATGGAATTTGTATGACCAATATTTGGCAAAAAAAATTTTTGACGAATGTTGCAAGTGTATCAACCCCGTCCAGGGTTTTCAAGAACTCGGAATGTTAAGAACTCAAACTGGAATAAGCTTGCAAACTCGATCAGAAAAACTCAGAAGAGAAACTCGAACTCGATCGAAAGTACCGTAAAATTGAAATATTTGAAATTTCAGTTTCTTTATCAAACCCAAATAATTTTATTTTATTTAGCAAAACTCGGAATTATTGTAAAAACATGTTACTTTATTCTAAAAAACTTGAGGAATTACGTAAAAACTTGATCGAACTCGAAATTTTCTTTAAAAAAATACTTGAACTCGAACTCGAAATGTAAAAACTCAAACTCGAACCAAGTAGCTTGATCTTGACTTGAAAACCCTGACCCAGTCAAACATGCCCTCAGACAAATTAAAATCAAAATAATTAAGATATTTTCTGTCAATCATTCATCAAACAAGCTAATTATTTAACAATAGCACTCTTTAATTTAAAGAAATTTAATTAGAACATATAATAATTTTTGTGTTAACTCCTCTCCACAGTTTAAGATAGCAAGTGGGGACATTAATTCGATAATTTCCATTTTGAAGACGGTATTGACGAGTGTACAAATTTCTTGTAGGAACCGGACTGGTCATGATTAAGAACATGTTTTAGTGTTGGCTTACGGTTTGGGGTAAGATTAGGTTTAGGGCAGAATTTCAGAATTTAGCTTAAAGTTAGAGTTGTGCCTAGGGCTATGTTTTGGGTTAGGGATATGGTTGGAGTTAGGTTTCGAGTTTTGGTTATGGCTTGGGATAGGCCTATGGATTGGATTAGGGTTAAGGTTATTATTATTATTATTATTATTATTATTATTATTATTATTATTATTATTATGTTGATAAATTAGCAATGTTTGCAATTATTTGCGTGGGGAAGATAACGCAAAAGTACCTTTACTTTATTTAAAGTGCTAAACCAACCTCACAGGCAGGCGCGCACCCAGCTTTTTTTCTCAGATTAGATTAACTATTATATATATATTTCATTTCAACCTATCAAATAGAACCAGCATAACGAATGTTTATGTTATTAATTACTAACTGTGAATTATTTTTTCCGACGCTTCATCTATACAACAATTGTTAGGCAAGCTAATCACACTTATGTGCTCCGTATTTCAGTCAGTGAGGCGAGTTTCGAATACATGCTGTTGCTAATTTCAATATGAAACACTCTTTCCTTTTGCGGTAAAGTGATCTGTAGGAATTTTTTTCCTTCTTAGACAAATCAGAAAATTTAGGCTTAATCACTTTCCGGTTCAACCCACTTAATTCCAATTCGTCATATTTTTATGACATTTTTTAGAAATGTTTTACCATTTTGCGTCTTGCTAGACTTGTGCATTTAATTGAAAATTCTAAATTCAGTTTTTCAAGAATATATGATACAAATGTATAATTTCAAAACCTTTAAGAAATTATTCAGCTTTCACTACAAATGCAGTCTATTTTATCAATTTCAGCCCAACTTTTCCAATAGCTCTGTCAAACCCCAGACCTTCGCAGATATATCTCTGACTTCAACTCCTGTAAACAGAAAAATGGTCAGGACAGGGGATAATTTAGTATGCAGAGGTGGGCAATTTTTAATTGGAATCCACTAATAGATTTTTTAGTTCAATAAATTAATCGATTTTTGCCTTTCAGACTGGGATTATTGCAAACTTTTGGCAATAATTAGAATGAAAATATTTGATCAAAAACAATAGTAATTTAGTAGTTTGGTATTAATAAAAATCAATATATAACTCATAAATTCATTTTCAAAAAAAATCATCGTTGTGAGATAACAAAAATGTTACTAATGCTTCATATTTCTGTTAACACAAAAAAATTGATCTAGAAAATCAAAAGTTAGATGTTGCCACTAATCATAATCACTAAAGGCAAATTTCTTTCTGCCAATGATACTTTTTGTAAATGATATGATTATAGTTTAATTTCTTCAGGTTTGACCTCACAAGATGATGATATCACAATTGTGCAAAATCAGGTTAATGTTACAACTTCAATATACAAAAAACGGTGAGTTCTGTGGTGGAAGTATAATATATTTTCTGCTAATTAAACTGTGTAGTACACTCAACAACCAATACTGTATAAATTTACTAAACAAGATTTAAATCAATCTTAAATAATTGGCAAATTATTGGGAATTTGCTTCTTGAGCAGTGCATTAATCGTTTTATAAAGTATTCAATAGATTAAATATTTTCCAATTATTGCAATAATTTAATTTTTTTACCCCCGGAGACCTAGAGTAAAACCAATACTTAATATATATTATGTAATATGATTGTTATAGGCATGGGCGTACCAGGGCCTTATTAAAGAAGGCTCTGGGCGTACGCAGGGTAATATCTCCATCGAGATCAATATTAACGAATTGGCCGCTAAAACATGCATTTCACCACCTTAGTTTTAAATTTTTGTTACATTTTACGAAATATTTTTTATTTAACCAGTCAAAGGCAATTTGAAAATTTGACGGGGAACTTTTCACCATGTCCCTTTGCCTACGCCACTGGTTATAGGCAAAAATTTTATGAGGAATGGAAACATCTCTGCTCTGTTGTATCAAAAACGAACACTGCACAGGTCAGAGCACGCAATTAATGTAAATTAGCAGGCCCAAAGCCACGGGGGGTTAGGAGGAGTCGAACCCCCCTGGAAGGTCAGGCAACCCCTTCTAGACAACAAAGCTAAAAGCAAAATCAGCATGTAAAAATAAAGTTTGTTAATTAAATTGTTGTAACATGCTCCTAATAATGCAATTCTAAGGACTATTTTGCCTATATTTTTAAAAAAATTTCACGGGGCCTCACCCCTCCTTTGGTCATTTACTTGATCACTATACTAGATGACCTCACAAGTCAGAAAATCTGCGTACGCGCATGGATGCAGCAAATTAAAATGGTGTACAGACTTGGTAAAATTTTAGTTTATTTTATAAAGAAAGTCGAAATTCCCATCAACCCTTCCTAAATGCGCATTGGCCCCCCTTATGTGATTAATGTGGCTACGGGGCTGTAAATTTGTTAAACCATGTAAACGAGAAATTCCAGTAGATGTTTGCCGGTTTGTCTGATGGCTTGTTTGAAGAATGTTTGATAATGCATCGCCATAACATATTTGTCGACCAATTAAAATTAATTGCTTGTTTAATAAGAGGTTTGATAATTTATCAACCACTTAACACAGCATATAAGAAAGGTAAAAATGAATTGCAAGTTTCTAGACATGGGATTATCTTATCATTGCTCTTGATCATCAATTTTGATCTTCCACAAGGTATTCAAGACAACAATGATCCATTTTCATTGTACATTTTGATTGTGTAGGTTACACATCTTGAAAAATGTAAGATTTCGCGGCAATAGCGCAGTGTTGACTTCATTACGCCCTGATGAAAGCAAAAATCTGTTCATGCTACTGCTTGCTTAGTTCATATTGCTTTGGCATGTTGTAAAGTTATATAAAACACTATAATAAAGACTTATTATACATGTATATTATGAGATAAATTAAAAAAATTAAGGAATTCATGTGAAACCTGTAGAAAAAACAATGAAGGATGTGGTTACAGCCACCTAAAATGTTCTTGACTACAAGCATATTTACATATAAATGGAATGTGATTGCATGAAACTGCATTGTAGAAATTCTTGCTAAAAGACGACTTCTTAACATGGGCCATATTAAACAACATAACCCTGTCTTGGATTAATCAAAATGAAATGGATAAAGCAGATCTAGTTCAAATTAAAGTAAAAAATATTGAAAATTGTGCACTGAGCTACGAAGCATATGCCTGCTTAATGACCACGATGGCAAATAGTGCCACACTACTTGCCTCTGATGTTCAAATACATACATGTATATATTTTTGCCCACAATGGAAATATGGGTAAAATTGAAAATCAAATTATATTTCCCCAGCGTTCATATATCAAATTCCTTTTTTCATTTACTATAACAATATTCAGATCAAAAGCTCTTAAATTAATAAATTAGAGTGGAATAGCAAATAAATGAAATCCTCACTATTATAGCACTTTATTTCGTATATGACACAGTATGAATGAACTGTCCATCTCATAAATTTTTGAATGCTTTGGTGAACGCAGGTGGAAACTAAATCATCCCTTGATTTCTGGCTAAAATAAGTAAGTACATATTAAATCATGAGCATAATAAATCAAAATTGAATATATTTTTTGCAACGTTTTTGTATATACCCCTGTCTTCAATTAAATATTGTAAACTAATTCAAATTTAAATTTGATTATAATCCAAATATGTAGCATTATTCATGTCAATTTACCTTAAAATCAAATATTATAAATACAAAAAATTAACTGTCACCATAATAATTAATTTTACAAGAGATTATTTGAATGCTATTTTTCAGAAATAATTTTGATTACTGCTTATTTTAGTAAACAGTTATATGTATATACATTAGGGCAAGTGCTGTTTCGCATTTTTTGATGATATTTATTTTACATGGTATTGATGCGAGAAATGGTTCCTTAATCATGTCAGTTGCCTACCAATTGATTTGAAATTTTTCATATAATTTCGTCATTAGCCTGCACCATTAACTGAAAAGCCATACTATTATTTGAAAACTTATCTTTGAGTTATCCAATGATATAGAATAGTTTACATTGTCTATCTAAAATTTGTACAAATATTTTGTTTCTTGTATTGCAGCAATATTTCTACTATTTATTTCCATACGTTGAAGGAATTTTTCAACTGAAATTATATGAAAAATCAGAAAGCACCCTATGATAGAGGAGTTGATTTTTCTTTACTTACATTCTAAGATACCACTACATCACTGCCCTTTGTGGGTGCAGCTTTGAGTTGAATCTCCATCCCCAGCAATTACAGAACAGCTATTCTGAGTTTGTGTTCAATATACGTTGACTATGAAAAGAAAGAAAATAGCTGGTCTTTGGAGCTTCTAATTCACTGAACATTGGGAATTGAAGGCCTTGAAAAAATTTTTCGAAAATATGTAAAAACAATTTGGTTTTTTGAAGTAGCGCTGGGCAAATTTGGGCTAATGTGAAATGTAAAATTCAGAAATATTTTCAAACAGGGATGAATGGTAGCATATGCTTTGAAAAAGTTACTTCTTTATTTCATGCTTCTTCTCAAACTAGAACCAATGAAGAAGTTGTTGAAGAAGCCCTAAATAATAACCACTATGCTACTAGAAATTTTTGTTATAGGGAAATAAATTTACTTAAGTGATACCTAAAATAAAGAGTGACAACAATAAATATGAAAATTTAAAAATCTTTTCACGAAAAAGCAAGACTAGAACAGAAAACTTATTAGCAAACTTTGCATATACCCCTTTTTAAGAATCACTAGTTAACTAACGATTCCAAACTTAATGCTAAAAGATGTCTTATAGGTGATAAACATCGAATACATATTGTGCAAGAATTAACTTCTATCACACCTAAAACAAAAAATTGACTTTAAATTATTATTGATGTTAAATTTCCTTCCCAAATTTTTGAATTATATTGTGAAAATGGTTGCATAGAGGTTATTATAAGTAGCGAACATTTATATATTATGATTTTTTACTATTTTTCAATTTTCAGTTTGATAGAGAGGTGTTTTTACATTAAATCAAGATGGGTGAAATTTTCTCTTTATAGAAATTAAATCTCATGCCATAGTGCTATGTAAATATATAGTTATACAAAAGCGCTACCCTAATCTAATATAGATGAATATATATACATATATATATA
>CABFPE010000570.1:153242-175506 GCA_900660155.1 Hofstenia miamia
CGTCCACAATGAATTTTTTCTCATCAACAAAAATGCGAACATGTCCTCCTTTGTTCTTGAGATGATTGAGAAGTTTTGGACATCTATCAAGTCTGATGGCTCTTGAGCGAGCAGTGAGGAGGTTGCGACGTCTCCTGACGTAAGATGTCATTCCCAAGTCTTCATTGACAGCTCTGCTGATGGTCCTGTGGCTGACATTGCGTTTTTTTGCCAGTTTTGCCATCGACTGAGTTGGGTCTGCCTTTATCGATCTTTTTAGTCCTGCCAGAAAGGTTTTAGTTCTCTTGCGGTCACTTCGAGGTCTGTGACGACTTCGTGCAACCTTACCCTCAGAATCAAAGTTGGCCACAACTCGATAAACTGTTGTTTTTGCGTACCCAGTGCTCTTAATAATATCTGATGGAGAGTTCCCAGCACGTCTTAATTCGCATATAGTTATTCTTTGAGATTGTTCTGCCATTATTGACGAAACCAGTCTAAATCTCTTTATTATAACTTATAGAATATAGTTTTGAGATTACCTGAAAAAAGTTATATCATCATTAATGGAATAGTTTAAAAAATATAAGCATTATAAAATAGTCCCAATTTACCTGCGGGACCCTGTATATACTTATAAGAGGCGCTTTGTTATTTACAGAGGCGCTTTGTGGATATAATTAGAGATTTTTGAAGAAATTTTTAAAATTTTTTAATGAATATTTATATGATTTACAGATAAATTTTATATATTATGAACTTTTGACGTATTTACTTCATTATTTGTAAAACATTTTAGTAGAAATAACTAAAAACATTAATTAAATATTAGCTCATTTACAAATTTTGGATGTTTGCTCTCCTTGCCTTCCATGAAAACGATTAATTAATTAAATAACAGCAATTAAGTGTCAAAGTGGCATATGCTGCATTATTAGAGTTGGCAGGTTACTACTTACTAGTATATATGCTGACTATAAATTACTAGTAATGTTACCAGTAACTAATTTGAGGTTATCTCTTCAGGTTACTGGGATCAGTAATAACTAGGGCGGTTAAAAGTCAATAAAGTCAACTTTTAGATTATTTTGGGAAAATACCTGAAACGTGTAAATAGAGGGTTCTTTTAGGGAAGCCCTAGCCCAATAAAAATTTTTTAGGTCAACTAAAAGTAAAAGTTTGCTGAATTTCTGGCAACCAATACACGATCATATACAGTCACTCATAGTCGGCATGAATTTTCTAAGCCAATCAAAATGCATGAGAGTACAACATACAAAGAAAAAACATTGTTTTATTGCTTTCTGATGGCTGTTTCATATATCAAGTGTGCGATTGGAACTCTGAAACAGCTTTATCCGCGCCCATTCCACGTTACGTGCCTCTCATATTTGGTTCACCACACTGCATTTAAGATAAAAAACCACTATCCAGAAATTGACAATTAAAGAAGCATGAATCCCTTTGGTTTCAAAAACTACATAATGTCAAGGCTAAATAAATCAGATGCCAAGCATATCATTGAGATGGATCATGATTAAATTTCTCCACCCCTATACGCAGAGCTCCAGTTGTACCAACTGAGTTCAGATCTGCTGAATGACGTTTTTCAATGCTGAAGAATTTATTGCGAAAAAATCGGCGTTTTCTTGAGGCTAATATAGGTAAATACATGCGTTTACATTATAATCTAACATCTGAATAAACGTTTTTGCTGCTGATTTTTTTGGATTAAAAAAAGTCAACTTTTGGGATTATTGGAGCATCTTTGAAATTTTTTAGGTCAACAAAAAAGTCCCCCAAGAAATAACACTTCTTTTCAAGTGCATCATGAGTTCATGCGTCAATATTACTATGTAGTGGCATGCAATCAAACAATATCGTATTATTTCTTCACTCTTGCAGGCATACAATGAGCTACTAACTGGGCACATACTTGAAAAGCATATTTCCAAATAATTATAGGATATGTAGGACATCAGAGTATTTTATTGGGTTGCCACGGTTACTAGTAGGTTATTGATGAGTTACTAGTAAGTTACTAGTAACCACTTTCTAGTTTACCACAATTTACCAACCCTATTCATCATGGTTAAAATCCAGGGTTGAGAGTCGCTTTGTTAAGAAAATATATTTATAAGAGGCGCTATGTAGCGTCCCATATAGAAATCCATATAATTGATATAATAATTTAAAAATATGGTTTTGTATGCTCCATTTTGTGTAAGATAAGATTTTAAGGCAGTTCAGCTGAATACTTTACTTGTAAAAGCCAAGAGGTGCCCTGTGTATTGGAATTTTCATCTCAGAAGCGCTTTGTTTAACTACTTTGAAAATTACATAGACAAAGCCCCTCTTATAACTATATATATATATATATATGTATATATATATATATATATATATATATACGTACTTGTACTGTGTAAATGTAGCTATTTATTGATGTAAGCATTCATATTCAAATATATACCTTTTACAATGGCAATTAAACTATATTGTATTTGATTTGTAGTAGTACATTTAATACTTGACTAGTAGTATTATTCTGTATTATTACTTACCCATAAAATGAATGGTATTTTAGGCTCAAACTTTCACTGTACCTGGCCGAAACCGTAAGTTTTCGTAGGTGTCCCATGCAATATTGCCCTAAATATTTTTCTACAACTAGTTTTTCAAATGATATAGCATAAATTTGAGTACATATATTGATAGCCACAAATGCTATATGATGTCAATTCTTTTCAGTATAATATAAGTGACTATTGATGGCAACATTAAATTTTTCATTGTGTTTCATATACTATAATAACAAGTAATAGAAATGATATTTTTAATCTTCAAAATACATATTGAATACTATTTAGAAAACGTAAGCAATAAACAAATATATTTGTTATTCGTAAATCATGCATTAAGTTTTGGAATAAAACATTTGTCCCTTAACTAAGTATGTTTATTTTTAAACTTTGTGAAGCGAAACATAATTTAGACCAATTTTTGGAGCTAAGGTATCGAGATGATGGAAGGGTTACGAAAGCGCCTGCACAATTTGAAAAAGTTATTGCAGATAAATGTGGACGACCTTGGGCTGGATCATTCCTCGAGCACCCAAAACCAATGAGAAGAGCACGCTCTGTAGATGCTACTAGCCGAAACTTACATAACGTTTATCATGAAAAGGCAAAGAAAGGACATGTATATTGGTGGAGCCCACCTCGCTCAGTATCAGCGAGTAAGTATTCAGCAGCAGGCACCTTACCACGAGTAGACAAAAGAATGTTAAACAAAATTTACAACTGTGCTGTTTAGACTGATTTTTTAAGGGTACTTTAGTCTGTAGAAAACAAATTTTATTATATGTAAAAGGCATATACATATACACATAATCCAAACTATTTGTTTTATCTATTTCAATAAAAATTTACATAAGTCATAGTCGTGAAACACATGTAGAAAAGAAATGATAAAAATGTGATTTTTAGAGTGACCCAACATCCGTTTATGCGGGAATATATTTAGATTTGTGGTATCCCTACACAGATCTTATTAAGGTTTGATCTGACACTAATGTCTGATAGAGATAGACATGGGTGAGGCTATCTTGATGACCAGGAAAAACAGGATCGAGCTGGTTGAAGAATTTTGTAAATTAAAATAATACCATAAAATGTAATTTTGCATTTTTGGTATATAGCCAATTTTTCCATTCAGTCCATCGCTGGTCCCAATAATCTCATTTTCTTTGCTTTGGTCTATTGGCACAGACGAATTTTTGTACAAATGCTTATTTTCATTAACACTAATAGTAAATTCACAAACTGAAGTCTATTTAATTTCCAAGTTTGAATTATATTATGTGAAAATCAATATTGTTTTTAGTTGATTAACTATTTTTATAGGACTTAAGGAACCTCTTGGTGTGTATAAAACACATTATGGGCTTCCATCCTCTCCAAGGAAGTAGTGTTGTGAATGCATTTCATCTTACTTTCTCTTTAAAATCTTTCACAGTTTGTTGCAAAAATAATATAGATGTGCAGACGTTTGTTTGTTCAGTTTGTTTAGAGTTGTTTGCTAATCATTGATTGCTGTCATGTACCGAATCGACAAACATGTATACGTTATTTAATGATTTATATTTTAAATAAAGAGTTTTGTACCTGTCATATATGCGTTGCTAATAATTGATTTTCTATAATTTGAAACGGAATTCCTCAAAAAACCATTGATAAATTTTCTCAAAAATAGCATATGCAATACAGAATAAATGTTTATCACGTTTGCTAGTTTGAAAAATAAATGTAACAAGGCTGAGTCCCGCGATAGTTAACATGTAGAGTAAAAAATTAAAATTGAAGTAAGCTTTTCTTTTTTACATATATATATACCTAAATGTGCCTAAGACCTTAATTATACAAAAATAAATGCAATAATGGTTACCATGTAGCACCAATTATTTTCTTAATTTTTAATAGAATTATTATTTGAATTAATCCTATATTTGCTGTTAAGATAGTCTACTAACGTTAAAGCAAAATATCATTTATCATACATGAATTTTCATTGTAGAATAAAATGTTATGATGTACACTCTAACTTGTAGAAGTGATGTTAACTTTTTCAATTCCATTACGCAGTAGTTTTGTGTTCAGAGATCAAAGAAAGACGAATTTCTAAAAAATTTTAGTTTCACTCATGAGACTTATAAGAAGTTACTTTGACATTTTTCACTAAAAATTTAGCTTCATTGAATAGCAGCATTCCTTTTAACAATGAAAATGAAATTTCATTGCTGCTTGTTCGCCCCCATAAGTGCTTAAAATTCAAAATATAAACATCTTGTAAATGAATATATATATGTATATATATATATATATATATATATATATATATATATATATATATATAATTCGTATGCTAAGGGCCTAAGTCTTTTGATTTGATTTAACCACAAGGTCAACTTTTATACACGTCAAGACGTGACGTTGCAATGAAGTAAAGTTGTTATTGCTTAGACTTATTCGTAACCATAACTTAAACGGGGAGAGAGTTCACCGAAACCTATTTGTCAGTAAGCACTAAAATTCTCGGCGTCATACTTTTTATAATGCTATGCAATACGAGTAAAATCTTATTATTAAAATCACATCACAACATTCATATACATGTATGTACATAAAAGAGCTTGTTATGAGGGTAAATGCACGGCATGTATTTGATTTTTTTGCATCTTATAAAGCGAGAGTATTATTCTATTGTTATTAAATAATTTGATCCAAATGATTGTATTCAGCAAAAGAACTCAATTTTCATCAAAGAAACATTTGGTCTCTCATACTGTATGATTGTTTGTTTTTTACATGGTCTATATTACACTTAGAACATCTGTTCACATATTTTAATGTATCCATTCATTTTCTCCCAATAGTGGTTCTCGTTTGCAAAGAGAATATTCTTCTCAATTCCTTCATATATAGGCCATGCATGTATGAGTATAAGGATCTTGTCTTTCATGCAAGAAGGTATGATTATTCTGTCGCCTTTTAGGAAACTGTGATCTACTGTCGATAGTTCATATCTTACTTTCCAAAATAGATTCAGATCTAGATCTTTCTGTGCTAAATTTTCTGACCAGCCATTCTAAGTAAATAAGATCACCTTGGTGAGTTTAACATTGTACTCTCTGCTAAACTCATCTTCGTTCTTGTATCAATTGGGTTAAGTTTTAAAACCTGATTGATGGCGAATGATATATTCTTTTTCTTCAAAATTTCAAGTCATTTGGATTTACTAATCAATAGATAAAACCATACGAATTCAGATGAACTGCTTATGGAGGTAATAAGGTGCAAGTAAAGAAGTCTTCTCTTTACCCATAATCTTGGGGAATAAGTGAAGAAGTTACGTATCCAAACTTATTATATACTCAGACGATGTCATTACAATTATACATGTAAAATTGAAAGCTTGCTTGGAAAATCACCTCCTAAAAATTAATTTTAAGAAAGGCTCACTTGTTCACACGATATTAAGCAATGCCTCTACGAAGTCACATCATTTTAGGATAGTGTGCAGAAGAATGTAACGCCATGTTCTTTAACACCAGTCTTCCTACCAAAACTGGACGAAAGCTCTCCAAATGCCATAGCAAACCACTACTTTGATGTCTTTAAAGGTTTAGGACATTACAAAGTCAAATACGAAATAAAGTTAAAACCCGACACAAAACAGTTCATGCACCTTCCTAACATTGGCGCCGGAAGTGTGGTGACAGGAGTGGCAGCTGTCATCTCAATATTCAATATTGGGATGGCTGTGCCACCTCAATGTTGTAGTTTATTATGCTAACTAAAATTCATACTAACAAAATGAGACAGATCCACGTTTCATAGATACTAGCACATAAATTTGAATCTCCAAATGAATATTATGCTATTCTTTATTTTGAAAGATTTAATTACAATGTGTCATATTCCAAAAACATGCAAGAATTCGCGAGTTACCATTGCCAGCAACCAATGTCATAGTCTTCGGCAAAGATGGCAGATATTACAAATCCTCTATTGCTTAGATGAAAAAAGTTATTTATTTCCTACAATAAAATTATTCGTTAATTGCAAACTTCTCAGAAATTCTTTTAACATTTGATGCTTTCCTAAAAAATTTTAAATGCTCATAGATCAGAAACCGCCTTTGAATTTTGCTCCTCAGTTATTTGGATAGTCTTACAAAAAATATTTTTCATTGAAAATATTTACTATTTTAAAATAATTCCGCGCAGAAAATATTTCTGGCACATCATTACATGGCTGCACATTAAAAATTTATGTTATTATCCCATATTTCTAAACTTAAGATATATACTTATAGCATTTGTTCAAAAATGTAGATAAAATGTTTTGTATTTTTGATGTCGTACTGATCAGTTTTGAGTCGAGATCAATTATAGATGATTCTCTTGATTCAAGGCCACAGAAATTGTCTTCTACTAATGCTGTTATTGATCAGTTTGAGTCTGCATCTGCACATAGATTAATATTCTTATTCAAATGTACAATTTATGCTAAAAACAATTATTTAATCTATTTAATTAAAATTTATATAATTAGCAAATAGTTTTTGAACCAAGAGGGAAATATAAATTTTAATAATTTTATATAGATGTGCATACCTAATCTAACCCACAATCGCAGAATACATTTCCCAAACAATCATACTCTACACCCAATTTTCAAATATTTGATTGAAGAGTTGTTTGAAAATATTAAATTCAGTATGAACTATGACGATTTCACAGGATAAATAAAAATCCAGCTATAAACTTATACTCTGAGAAATGCAGCCATACACAACATATGTCCACATTTGTTTATGTTAAGCTTCTTGGTAAAATATAAACGTACACAAGCACTAACGCTGTTGATTTTTACTTTAAAAAAGGTATTTTAACAATGAAAACTATTCCAAATTTTGCAAAAAGTACTGATTTCTAATGATTTGTTGAAAGAATTAAAAAAAATTGTGTAAACAGTGCCTATGAAATATGGGTGTATGAGGAATGGTACTGCAGGATATTAAATATGCAAATGACATAGTATTTTATGCAGAGTTAGGCCACGGTTAGACTATGTGATTTCTCACGCGTGATCTGCCACATTTTGGTAAAATCGCACGTCTAACCACCGAGATAATTAGCGATGTGCCGTTATTTTGTGACTTTTCTTGCTACCAATCACGTAGTCTAACCGTAGCCTTAGATCGTAGTAATTATATTTTTGATAAGAACAAACTTTAAATGCAAATGCTTAAAAATTAATTCGTAAATAATATGAGATTTGCCCCCTCAATGCTGAATTGCTTCCGGTGGCACTCCTTCCTAGAAGAACACCACTTACAACTTTAGATAAATGGGAAGAAAATTTGACCAAATTGGAAATTAATAATGTGATTACCAAGGCGGAAGACAGTGCAAATTGGGCTAACATTCTCGTGATTACTGAAAGAAGAAATTGAGATATTCGATTAACCATGGCTGCTAAGCAATTCAGCTCAAATATTATCCGAGAACCACATTTTCCACTAAATCATGCACGTCGTCGGGAAGATATTTGGAGGTCTGTGAAATGGTTGACCATGTTGACCTGTGTTTTGCAACGAATGAAGAAAAGCCCGAGAATATAACATTAAGTTCAAACTTGATAAATTTCAGTAAAGAAAAAACGTCGGTATATAATTTTTTTCCATTGTAGATCAACATGGATTTTTCATCTCGATCATGAAAAGACAACGAGAATTGCCAATTACCCTACACCAAGTGACAAGAAGGAACTTCAGAGATTTTTTAGGAATGGCAAACGTTTTGCACCTTTATTGAACAAATCTCCAAAAATCACAACTCTTCTACACTCGCTAATGAAAGTAAACACTAAATGGCAATGGAACACCGAACATTCAAACGCGTTGGAAACATTAATGAAATCCTATTTAAAAAAGCCTTTTTTAAAACATTTTTACCGTAACTCAAAATCAACTTTGCAAGAGGACTCTTCAGAGTATTCACTAACGCTGGACTGCTACACGAAAGAAGAGCTTTCACTTATACTGCAGACCACTAAGACCTACAGAACAAAACTATGAGCAAATTGAATAAGAGCTTCTTGCTGTTGTTTACAGATGGACAAAATTTTATGAAACATGCTTTATAGTTCATTCTGGTTGCAAAACTTTCGAAGTCATCCACAAAAAGCAAATTCATGACACACCACCACGAGTTCAAAAGCTACTTTTTCCCATAGCGAAGTACCCAAGAGCATCAATTACATGTAAATGCATGGTTCTAGCAGACGCATTTTCACGAGTTAAATATCATGCAAACACGAATAATGATAAGAAATTTGATAAAGAACATTACATTGGTCTCCTGAGTCGACCATTATTTTGATTTTACGCTTGTTACTATGCTTTCAATTGATTAATTTTTCTGCATTTGTATATTCTTCATCATTTTCTTTATCACTAGACAAATATAGTTCTTTGACTCACCTAATTCAAAATCTCTTTTCCAACTACTCATATGAAATGTTGATGTCATCTACTTCTAGTGGCTGGGATTTTAATGACTCAAATTCTATCATCATGTATATATATACACACACATATATATATATATATATATATATAGAATAATTCCCCTCCTTAGAAAAAAGCTCGGTGTGCCCCTGAGTAGCATCGAGGAGTAAATAAAGTTGATGCATTTATGAAATCATTTTCTATAATATAGATTATAAACGTTGAAATTGTTGAGCCAAGTGCCGATCCCATGGCCATTCCATTAATTTGGCGACAAAGAACACATTTAAATAGAACGAGATGTTCATGCAGCACATATTTAACAATTTAATAGCGTTTATGGCCAATTGATATTTTTTCTTTTGGTAGTAACTTAATGATGTGATTAAATTTTTCTTTAATTGAATATTTGTAAATGATGACTTCACGTCACAACTTACTAGAACACGTTTAGCATTTCAGTTTCATATGCTTCTTTGTCTTGGTAGAAATATATATACATATCGATATTCATAAAAGGGGCTTGTTGCGAAGGTAAATGCACAGTAAATCAAATGTACAAAATAGCCAAATAAGCAGTCAAGGGACACTAATTATTACAATATTGCAATCAATTATTCCTATACTAACAAAGTAATACGAGGGTTTCCTAAGTATTATATCAAATTCATAGAAATATAGAGTTGTTAGTATTTTTTGTCTTTTCTTGCTTATTTACATGTAATGTAAATATAGGATAATTTGTGTTAGTAAAATTATATTACAATTCCCTGTAGTACAAAAGGAGAGTTAAAATGCATGTATTACGCGCCGCAAATCAAAGCAAAAATGAACAGAACTAAAAAATTCCACCTATTTCAAATAACGGGGATGGTTTTTGTGGTTCATTTCAAAAAAATCAAAAAAGTTTTTAACACACATCTTAGTTTACATATGCATTAGTGATGTGCGCGCATTGGTGCTACCAGCAGGTGCTTAGTGGGTAAGATTTCCCCTCCATAGTATTCAGGGCCGTGGATAGGAGAGGACCAGGGGGCCATGGCCCTCCCTGTCGGGACACTGGGTCCCCCTTCCTCTTGGCATCCTGAATACAAAACTCCATAGAATGAATTCTAATATTCTGTAACTAAGTTAGAGTGAATACATTTTAGTTGAAATATATAAAATACTAATGCCATTCTATTTAAAAATTCAATGAAAAAGTGTGAAACTATTTCATATGAGTAAAACTATGATTAATTATTGAACTTTGCGGGGCCATGGCCCCCCTAAATTTCAAATGCAAGCCACGGCCCTGTATGTATTTTAAATAAAGTTTTTTCAAAAACATAAGTTACAATTAAAATGTTGAAAACGATAAAATATAATATTATTGAAACTCGTTAAATGCAGAAATAAAATTTCATTCACGTGTATGGGTAGAAACCTTTATTGCACATCATTAAAATTGCATTCAAATTACTTATAATGACAAATAAATAGGAGCAAGGCATACCTAAGCTTTTTTTACAACTGCCCCCACTCAACCATATAGTTTCTGTATCTACAGGACAGAACTCAGCGAAAATTTTTGTAATCTAAGAATTTTATTCGGCTCGAGTGGCGTAGCGTGGCACATAATTCATACCCATTTGTTCAAAACTACTGAAAGTAACACAATCTTTATTATTTTAAAAATTAGAACAAACACCATGAAATTCGAAATATTCTATAAATATGAAATTTTATGCTGTTAATTTTTTCAAAAGTTATTATATATTAATATTTGAATGAAGGTCGCTAGAACCATAATTAAATTTAACATTTATGAAAGGTTTTATAAAAGAGCAGTACTTTATATTCGACTAAAAATATATATTACTTTTTTCCAATTTACTTATTCAGCTATCACAACCAATACCAAATTATTACATTTTTTAAGCCTCGCATAAATTAACTCTTTACCTCAATGAAATGAATGTTTCCATCTATTTATTTATTTACAGGAATAAAAATGGAATTGGAATATTTATCTTTGCTTTGACTAAAGATATGATTATCGATATTTATCTTGGTCAATTAAACACTAATGCAGTGATTAGCTTTTAGCATCAATCATGAATTGAATTAAAAAGAATAATCTAAGAAGCAATAAAGCCAATTGTAGTCCCTTAAGCCTACTCTAATTGCTGAGCTATCCAGACAAAATGTGATCAAACCATCAGAAAAGATCTCGATTCATGAACGATGTCTTTGTCATGACGGGCAACTTAATCTCTCTGTCTTGACTTCAAATTTTAATTGACATTTAGACGATGTTAATTTCAATTCTCATGATAATTTTCAATTTAATGGAATCAGGCTAGTTTGTAATTTTCTGTATTTAATCATTTCCATTGTTCAATAATGAAAAAATTCTGTCTGACAGCCTAAACACATTTTTCAATTTCAGTATTTTATGTGAATATGCCCACTATAGGCGTAGCAAATAGGAAATTTAAAGTCTTTTTGATATATATACATATATACATATATTCATATATATTTTGAACCATGCTCATCTGTGCTCTTCATAACCTAAATACTTAGGGCACCTTGATAAATGATTAAGTAGCGTACACACTTACAACGTTGTCCTTAACTTTTTGGGTAATTATGAAGTTCACAGCAAAAATATTTTGCGTACACAACTTTGTGCACAACTTTTTGCTTGAATTATATTTATTACCATTTTTAAAAATTAAATTTAACAGTAAAATGCACTACAACCAATACAATCAAGCAGTCTGAAGAAAGAAATCCTCGTTTTGAAAAGATCTTGTGGAATTTTAGTCAGTTATGTAAATTTAATCCGCGGTTAAACTCTTTCTCTGTGAGAAATGACATAATCGTAATATATGAATTAAAAGTTCACAACAAAGTTGGAATCGCGCACAAACTTCCAACTTTCGTTGTGCGCTTAATTAAATCACGAAAGGTTTTCGGAAAAGTAGAACCAATTTACTTTTCAAATTTGGTTTACAACAAAGTTGGAATAACTTACACACTTCCCACTTTTGTTGTGTGTCTCATTAAATCAAGAAAGGTTGCACGCAAAGTTTTAAGTGTGTACGCTATTTTACTGGAACATCAATTGTCACTCAACAGAATCTCAGAACAATTACAATAGGCTAAAAGATTTTTTTAGTAAATGATTAGATGTATTGTTATAAGCATATTGAAATAAATTAAAGTCTTTCTTTAAACTATGCTAAACAAAAATGTTTATTAAATCTTTTAATCATATAAACAAACATAGCAATTTTGGAGTGAAATATGCAATTATTGAACAATTCAATTATTATTTAATGGGTGCCATTAAAAATGGTGCAGTGATTTTGGGCAAATTTCACAAGAGGAGGATAATCCTGACATTTCAAACAAAACCAATTGCAGACTATAGCTAAAGCTGTCTAAATGTCAAACTAACATAGTAGAAATCACTAGGAGATTTCCCCAAAAATGTGCAACTAACAAAGTCCAAGAAATTAGATTTCTTCATTTTGAATATTTTCCCAAAAAACAATTTTAATGTGACCACACATAGTTATTTTTGAATTCTAAATATTTAATGTAATAGTAAGCCTCACAAAGATTTCCATTCGATTTAGAGAAAAATCAGTTGTTAATCTCGAATGTATTTTAGCAAGGATATATAAAAGAAGTACCAGTGTGTAGATTCTTGCACGTTTAAGTTCAAATTCAAGTGATTTTTTCAGAAGTGACTTCATAAAAATCGCTGTGAATACCTGAAAATTCCTACGATATTTTAGCAATGATAACAATGGGTCACAAAAAAAATTTTTTTTCTTCTCTAATTTACAAATGATCTAGATAAGTTTTTCACGCTGATTTTCAGTATTCATTCTATTTTACAATCTAACATGAACTTTTCAAGATATGGTAAATTCAATTTTTCATGATTTTAATGAAAAATTGTATTCAGTAAATGCGTGAATAATTGATATTTCTAATAAATTTGACATAATGTAAACCGAAATGAATATGATTGCTTAATTGCGTATGTGTCTACATGTATGGATGATGAAAATTGAGGTAAAATTTAATGAAACACATGTATACAGATTAAAAATGATTACAATTTCTGGATTGTCTCTTGTTCAACTCAGAAGTCTCGCGAAGGAGATTCCTTACATAGGCTCCCAATAACAAAAAAACCTCGTTTTAGAATTTTTTATAAAGTACATTTTTGAAATCAGCATGTCAAACTACTTCTAAAAACAATAAAATCGCGTAAGAAGCAAAACCTTTGTTGCACAGTGTAATTTGTCGATTTAGTCTCTAAGCAGAAACAACGCAAACTATAAAAAATAAGCTTGGTAACAGAGGATTCGACCAATTACTACAATTACTACAATTTTGAGAGCAAAACTTAATCGCTCTTCAAGCATAACCAAAGTATATATATATATATATATGTATATATATATATATATATATATATATATATATATATATATATAGATAGATAGATAGATAGATAGATAGATAGATAGATAATCCCATTGATTTTCATTCTACGTACAATAACTGTCGTAAGCTAAAATATTGACAAATTTGAAAAACCGAAAACTCTTAATGGCAGTAATCAAAGATGGACGCGGATCAGCAAGATGTTAAGGTGCGCTCAGACGAGAATACTTTGATGTATATCATTTGATATACGTCAAAAAGTTGCTCGTCTGAATGCACTTCCATCAAAAGATGAACGCTGAACGTATATCGTTAAAATTGATGCACAAACAGCTTGCATCTTTTTCACGTATTTCAAAAGATGCTCGTCTGAACGCACATTATTCCTTTGAACGATCAGTAATTAACGACTTTGTTTTGGTGACCGATTGCCTCAAGTAGCCGTGAGTCTTAAAATACAAAGATTTTGAAGCTCAACTATTTAAACTTTTAAATGAACCCTGACAATATTGAATTCTAAATGTTCTAATTTTTAACAAAAGGCAAGTATTATTTTCAATGAAGTAACATTGGTTTTTCATATGTTATGCTACTGAATTTTCAATATATTGTACATACGTGTATAACTAATTGAAGTCACTTATAAACCAGAATTTCTACATGGATTGAAATTAAAATTATGTTATTCAATTGGATAATTACAAACAACCTTTAAACAAGTAATTTCGTTTGATATTAACAATCAGCAATTAACTACTTGGTCTTTGCAATATTATATAACAATATCTATATCTATGGAATTAAACATCCATTCAAATTTGTTTTTGATTTTAATGTTTTGAATCCAGTAACGCCACGGTTAGACTAGTGATTGGTTCAAACGTGATCTATCACATTTTGATTGAATCGCACGTCTAACCACTCGAGATAATTAGCGATGTGACGATCACGAAGAAATCGTGCGCGTTCGATTTCCTTGTGATCGTCACGTCGCTAATTACCTCGGGTGGTTAGACATGCAATTCTTTCAAATATGATAGATCACTTTTGAAACAATCACTAGTCTAAACGTGGCCTTATTGAGGTGTTGCTTATAGTCTTCAAAGTGATTCAAAAACATAATTCTTATTAAACTTAATTGATGAATAAACAAGTGGCCGTGCCTCAAAATGATGCTCGTCTGAACACAATTTCATCAATTTGATGTACATAAAAAAGACGCTTGTCTGACTGATCCCAAATTTTGATATAAGCATCAAAAAAGAATACATCAAAAAGATGCTCGTCTGAACGCACTTTCATCAAAAGATGTGCATCAAAAGATGTTCGTCTGAACGCACCTTTAGAAAGAATCTTCTGCCAATGATTTTCAATGCTATATAATTTACATTAATGGCTATTTTCCTCAGTATTGTATTGTTAGAACTCAGAAGAACAAATGAGTTTTGGCTAAAACAACCCAGAAAATAATTTAAGAGTGATATGCATTTTTCAAATATGAAATTCTTAGAAATTTTAAAAATGTATTTATACATATTTAATTCGATTTATGGCATGTTCCACATTTGAAGCAAGATGTATTTAGGTTTTGTCTAATAAAATATAGGTTCCAAAATATCGATTAAAATGGTTACACAAAATAATTTCTTTCGTGTTTATACCAAAAATTGCTTATTGGTTACTGCTACCTAATTTTACCTTGCATGTAATTAAGCAAAATAATTTTAAAAATTTATAAATTGGTGTGAACTAATTTCAAGAAAACATGGAATAACAAAATATTGAATTTGAGAAACGGCAAATTCCGTACCAACAGTATCTCACAAAATGTATAGGTCGAATCCCATGGTGCAAGGGAATATTCTTTGAATGCTTCAAGATTTCTGTACTAAGAAAATCAAACAAACTTTAAGTTGCAAACAAAAATGACTATACATTTCACTAGTGGTAAAAATAGGCATAAATCTACACATGATAACTTAAATTTATGTTGACTTGGAGACACAATAGGGGCATTCTAAGAAGTTACGAATTCGGAGTACTCATTAAATGACAAATATGTTATCATCTTAAGTGAAGTGCAAAACTGCTGTTTCTAAATGCTCGGTTTAAGGGGAGAGTTGCATTGACTACACAGAATACTAACTAACTGAAAGGACTTTTGACTGTTAAATTATAAAATGCAGGGGGAGGGGTTCTAAAACTTTGATTTCCGGAACCATTGGTTTTCCTTATTGGTGATTTTGTTTTCCATTATTAAGAACTTTCTCGGAAAAGAATCATATTTTATCAAACATTTTTTGGCAATAGATTTGAAGAATATAACAAATTCTCAATTTTGTGCAGTTAATTGTTGCTGCAGGAGATATCTAAAAACTAAACCTTTTATCCCTTAATTTAAGATTTATTAATCAGTGATTTAGGCATTTATTTTGCATGGGCGTTAGCATAGTAAGTTACACTTTCTTTTCAAGGACGGTGAATTTCATTAATTTTTTAATGACAGAAGTTCATTTGTAATGTATTTAATTTGGAAGTAAATAATTTGGTGTCATAATTTTGGATAAGTAGAAAAATCGAATGCACATATAAAATCTAAAGTTAGACTATCCTAGTTCATAATTTTATTTCTTACCTTTTTTTGTCCTAAAATATTATTTAAGTTCAAAATTGTTTTAATACATTTTTAATTTTTAATAGTACTTTTATATTATTCTAAATTTGCAGCATATCTGTGAATTTATCAAAAGTGTAATTACATAAATAATTTCAAGAATCTCTCCTCCGACTGCCGTAGGGTATAAATCACACAACATCAAACTTAAATAGGCCAATGAGGTTTTTCTGACTTAAGGCTATTATTAATTGGGCTATATTTATTAACAACCCTATGCCAAAACAGTGAAACTATAATACTGTTTAAACTTTACACATCAACAAAATTATCAAATTTTATATAATAATTACCTACTACAGTTGTCATAGATTAGCAAAATATGAAAATTTAGATTATATCCAACTGAATTGAGCAATTCTAAAAACATTTTTGCATTATATAAATAAGGTTTGTTTATCAATTTATCACAAAACATATAAGTATTCGCAAATTTTTACCAAAAACATATGAAATAACTTTTTTATTGCAATTAAATTATTTGGGTAAAATTATAATTTCAAAAAACAATCTCTTATGGATATTTGCTATTATTGTACATTAAATTATATTGTAAATTTCATTAAATTCAATTTTCTTAACAAAATGTGGAAAAATTCCCTCCCGCAATGAAGGACAAATCATTTGTCCCAATTATAAAACTGTTGTCACAAAATGATTAAACAAATTTCCGAACACGCTTCCTATTCAACATTTATGAAAAAATGTTGTGTAATAATTCACACAGAAATTACTAATCGCATAATAACACAGCAAATTACAACTTTAATTATATCAGAATTAAAAACATTCAATATTCGAATTGAACTAAATCAAAGTCTGCACAAACTCGAAAATGTCTGTTAGAATTCTTCTGTTAAATAGTTCACTCTGTATAATTTATGTGCTCCACAAACTACGTTTAGTTGGAAAATTCTATCATTGTCCTAGACTTGATAATATCTGCGCGGAAATTCAATTGTCCAAATTTTTATGTAAAAGCGAAGTATTTATTGAACGTATAAGTTGTCCTTTGTGTTAAATCATTTTTCACATTGTCTATTTGTAAATTTTATAAAATTTCTAAAAAAAATCTGAATGAAAAGACCATTCGTATTCAGCAATATAATTATTTGAATGAGGGATTTTCACTAAAGTTTAAATTTAAATATTTTTCGCCAAAATGCTAAATTTAGTTTAAAAATAAAGCAACCATTAAAAATATTTGTTAAATTTTGCCCATATTGATAGTCTCTATTGATGCTTGATGTCATTGTTGTATTGGTAGTGATCAGCACTACATGTTATATTTACCCTGCAACCTGCAATGAAAACTTGGTCACGGAGATCGGTGCTTGTCGAAACGGACCTTCTATTTGATTGCAAATTTATCTATATATGCATCACTGCAACTTTACAGTCTTTTATAAAACATTTGTAACTTAAACCTTTATCTTACAGTCGTGCTCTTTCTTTTCCCAAAAATTTATTAATTTTCACTCATTTTACAATATAAGAGTTTTGTGAACAGAAAGATTAACCAACAATAATGAGCCAGTCAATTTCTGCAAAATTTAACAATCATTTTTAATGGTTGCTTTATTTTTAAAGAATTTATACTAAATTCAGCAGTTTAAACTAAAAATATATAAATTTAAATTTTAGAGAGAATCCGCCATTATATTCAAAGCATCATTTGCATAAATAATAACAAAAATACACTTAGAATAATTAATGTGACATTAACATTAGATTATAGCTGAAATTTCAAAAAATAAGTATAACAGCTATTATGTAATGATGGGACGTTGTAACAAGAGTCTGAAATATTAAAGATTTCATAAATGAATTTAGATATACACGTTTATTTGGGATATTGATATTTTGCTGGTTTGCATTACCAAAATGAAACCTTTGTTAATCAAAGAATAATTGTATCCAGGTGACGTTAGTAACATTTATTTATAAAAATTTTAAAAGTTCCACTTATTATTTATTTACTTCTTACATTCATTCATACATTTACACTGGAATAAGTTTGAACTTATTGAAGTATTTCAGAACAGAAAACTGAATTAATTTACACATGTCTACAAGCAGGTAGCATATGGAATCCGAATTCAACGTCTTAATAATGATAACAGGTGGTTTATAATTTTAGTTTTCTATTGCGGCTTCTTCCAAACACTATATAATTGTTGCAGTAAGAGTCATTGTAGAAATAGTCTTTTTTGAAGAACAGGTGTTGGCATACATTGTATTGAAGAACAATAATTTTAGTAGCGGCGTAAGCGAATCTACCTTCCTTTTCAAAACAGAAAGCTAGCCTTTTCCAACTCAACAGACATATGATGTTTTGTCCTCTTGCAAACGATTGTGTCAAGTTTTAGTCAGAGAGGTGTCTTTTAACATAGACAAAAATCTTTAATGGAGTTCTAATTTTGTGTCTGAAGAATTCCAGGCATATCATCAATAAAGAGCTTTAAATTTGCTTCAAACTCCCAAATTTACACCAGACAAGATGGAATTCACTTGAAATATTTGCTATTATAGCATTTCTATTGTTGATAGATTGGTGGCACATTCTCAGCATAAACCTATCTAATATTTCATTCCATATGGAACACTGCAGTGAATCCTCATTCAATGAATTTATGACAATTGCGAAAGGCAACTGTTTGTAGACCGATTGTGTGCCTAAGCAGTCAATAATTGACACAAATCTAACCAAAACACCAAACGCATGATAAAATTAATAGAGCAACTTCAAATTGCAAATTAAATGCAATTTAAAAAAAATTTTTGACCTTAAGGCTCATAGCAAAGAATTTTTTAAGCACCTTTAATGTTTTCAAACCTAGTACTCACTGTTTGTCACCTGCTTTTGTAGACGTAGTAGAGGTTACTAGTGGCATTATTTCTTAATATCCTTCCTTTGTTGAAAATGTGCTAATTTTTTTTGAAAATACCTATTTGGGTGTATTTAGGGTTTACCAAAAATCAAAATGATACAGTATTATCCTTTGTGCAATGTTTCAACAAAAAAAATATATAAATATTTATAGCTTTTACAATCCATATATATATATATATATATATATATATATATATATATATATATATATATATGTAATTACAGAGAGATATTTTGTGTAGTAACAGTAGGAGTCCAATTGATCATTTGTATAAAATGTACTCAAATATGCATTATTTCTGGCAGGTATCAACCGACATCATACTCTAGTACTTCAAGTCTTCATTTTTCATTCTTTTAGAGAAAAATAAATAATTAACTAAAAGTTATTAATTTTTTATTACGACCTAAAAATCTTAGCAACACAATTATTTAATAGACTTTAAGAAAAACGAATAAAATATCAGCAAGGTAAATATAATTTGAAAAGCAAGCAAAAAATATTGTAAAGTATCTTCAAATTACAATAACATGCCAATTTTCAATTGAGCGATTAAAGCATGCTCACAGTTCGAACAATTAAAGTTAGGGCCATGACCTCAAAACACAACAGGATACCACTGAATATCTCAATTATTGGTCCTCAACTCTTCCTTGCCAAATTTTTAAAAGAAGAAAAGAACAAATTCATGAAATTTGAAGAGAGAGATAGAGAGAGATATTCATAATAATCTAAGAGTTCTTATTGATGCATTTCAACCGCTTATGGGCTATAGTCAGAATAAAATATTGCGGCAAGTAAATTCTACATCAAATATATATGTTTGCATTAACTAAAAGAAATATATTCTATTGATACAATTTTCTTTTTTTCCGCATATAATTATTATTTTCTTTTTTCAATTTAATTGCTTCTACTATTTCTTTCCTATGATGATGTTAAAATTACACTTTCTTCCGTTGTTAGTGATTTCCGTATTCAAATTCCCACTAGATGTAAAATGTTCTTTTTTCTCTTTGCAAAACTTTGAAATGTTACACCAATACAAAATTTATTGCGATTGTTACATTTATTTTGAGAGACAACTATTGCAAAAAGTCCGATGTTATGTTTTAACATATATTCTGTTTTTAAATTATTGTGATATTAAAATTATCTTAGCCTTTTTTAGTTTAGTATTAATGATCTTCAACTTTTTCTCTGTGTATGGCAGCTTCAATATTTTTTTTTACCATCCTTGTTCATTTCTCCAATAGATTTTGACGGATGCAGCATACCCTTTGAAATGACTTCCTTAATTAATTTGTGAGGATATCCATTTTTAGAAAATAATTCGAAAACCTTATCAAATGCAGATGTTATTGTTTTAAGAGTCAAAGCAAATATATTGCTGCAAGCTAGTACAAAACTACAAATTACAAATACATGTATTACAAAATAATTATAATAAAATATATATAATATAAATTTGTATGTGCTTGTGTGTGGCTTTCTTTTGTAATACAAAAATTTGGAATGCGTGTAGAACGTTATTGTCGTTAGGAATACATTGTCTATTAAAGAGCAATCTGTGCAATTTTTTTCTGAATTATATAATTAGATTATAATTTTACAATTCTGTCACAAATTACCTTAACGGTGTACAATTTGTATTTTATCGCGATTTCAGTGTATAAAATATTGATTTCCTTTTTGTTTTCAAACGTACATGTACATGGGTTATTTGGTGTTATTCATTCATTTTAGGTTAAATTATATATATATACAGTACTGGCCAAAAGTTTAGGAAAACTTTCCAAAATTAGAAATTTTTGTATTTTACACTAAAAAACGCAATGTAGAAACAATATAATAACACAATGTAGAAACAATATGATAAAACCGTGTAGAAAGTAAATAGTTAATTCAGAAAAACTTACTAATATTTTGTATATCCGCCACTATTGGCCAAACACACAACAATAAGATTTGACATTGACTCGACCAGCTTTCTACAATAATCATCAGTGATCTCTGTGCACCATACCACTTTAATTTGCTCCTTCAGATTGTTGAGTGATGTGCATTGGGGCTGCCTCAGACAGCTTTGATGTGATGCCTGCAATTTTCTATGACGTTGAGGTCTGGGGAGTTTCCAGACAGTTTTTGATGTGATGGCAGCAATTTTCTATGACGTTGAGGTCTGGAGAGTTTCCCGGCCAGTTCTCAAGTAGTCGAAAGTCTTGTGATGCAATCCACTGTTTCACAACTTTGGGACTGTGGCAAGGAGCACCAGCTTGTTCCGCAAAGCTGCATAAACATGGAAACTTTCTCCTGAATTATTTTGAGGTAGGCCTTGACTGTGACTCTCATGTTGTGAGGAACAAAATGCAGACTAGCATGCGCATTCGCAGTTATAGCACCCTAAATCACCACAGAAGGTGCTGAGGGGACAGTTTGTTGTGTGTAATGTGTGTTGAATCTTTGGTTTCTTGGCCAGCATGATGTAAACTGGCAAATCTTGGATTCGTCACTAAACATTACTTGATGCCATATCTCAGGGGTGTAGTGTTGGTATTGCTTGCAGAAGTGCAACTGGTCTCAAATGTTCTTTAAAGACAATCAGGGTTTGGCTCCCAGTTTGCACGATGGAAGGTCAAAGGTAGTATTCAATTGACGCCTAATGGTGCATGTTGATATATTCTGCACTACTGCATCTAGATTTGCTTTAACTTCAGAAGATGAAGAGAATGGTTTATTGGCGAGGTAATGGTGAATGAGACAGTCAGTCTGAGGGGTTGTCCCTTTTGGTCTTCCAGACCGCTTGCGAGAGGAAAAATTTGTAGTTACTGATAGCGAGTAACACTTCTGGATACTGAAGATACTGACATGCTCATTCTAACAGCTATAGCATGATAATTGTACCCCTCCTTGTACAAGATATGAATTTGAGCATGCTTTGTTGGTGAAATTTCACTACCATGGACCATATTTCAAACTATAATGATAGTGCTTTTTCAGTGAAAATGTATTGTGTGCAAATCTAAGGTTGTGTTAATTTTATTGGCTAAATGAATCTGTTGTTAAATTCTAAGAAAAAATTGGGAATTCCTGGAATTTTATGAGGTTTCCAGGAAACAGCATAAAACACGCTTTAGACAAGTTACTGTTGCAAAACCTTTTGCCCAGTACTGTATATATATATATATTT
>CABFPE010000570.1:205463-218220 GCA_900660155.1 Hofstenia miamia
ATAACTCAGTTTTGGGAATTAATAGCATATGCTCAAGTGTTAATGTATTTTAAAAATATCATTTTCTTTTATACAACTAATAAGTAATCAGTGTTTTTAAGAAAAGTAGTAAAAAATATATCACTTGTTCTGTATTTCACCTTGTGGTAGAGACCTTACAATGAATTTCTTAAATTTACATTTGCTAGTAATATTAAATATACCACAAGTCTTTATTCAATGCATAAATCTGTAAAAGTCTTTTATACAGCTGGTAGAATCCTCCATGTTCTGTGGGTACTGATAGCCATGATCAAGTAAATTTTCAACCAGTTGCAAGAATATTTGACTAAGAAATTCACAGTTCATAGCATCACATCCCCAAAACATTGTATTCTCTCATGTTGATAAATTTAGTGAATCAATAAATTGAAGCATTTGTTCACTTGTGAGATTGCCTTCTGTAAATTTGATATGATGGAAGTTCTGCTTATACCAGTTAAAAGCCTTTTATATATTACCTGGTAAACAGTCAAAATTCTCTTTTGATTGATGCACTGTAAGAATGTAAAGTTTTTCATCAATTAAAATCAACAATTCTTTGATATAGTAGATATTATCAAAGGCACTCCCACAAACTTCAAATAATATGTGCTTACTCTTCATGGCTTTGAACAATGAAAAAAAATGGGTAAACTGTACTGTTAGAAAACTTACAAGTGAATGAATATAACTCATTTTATAATTAAATACTCAATAAACATATCCAGAGTTGTAAGTAAAATTTCTTTTACAAAAAATTTGCAATTATAAGGACTTTTTGCATTATGAATATGAGTTTAATTCACTCATTCACATTGGTCTAACAGTGTCAAGATATTACAAATATTTCTTTGTTTTTTGGTTTTTTTAATTATTATCAAGTTTTAAATTTAATGGAAATTCAGTTTTAATTGATAAAAAATTTTATTTATTTCAATTATCATTTTTTATATTTTGACCCTTGTGAAATGCTATTGTAATTTCTTTTGTTTTATTTAAACCTTAATTTAAATTTAGGTTTTTGTTTTGTATTTTTATATCTTTTAAAAAATTTTAAACACTAGGAATTTACCACATGTTTCTTAAATTGAGATTTTTGTTTTGCAAATAAGTACTAATTTTTAACAAATGAAATAAAAATCTTTGGTACATATTTATTTATTCTAAATATTTTTACATACTAAATCTAAATACAGTTTGTGCATTGCCACCTGGATATATTGGTGGTTTATCCTTGCCATGTCAAATTTTAAGTCTGATAAACATCTTGTATTTTTCCCCTGTAGCTTTCTCTGCATAGCATTTAGGTAGGAAGAAGCAGTTGCCATTTTCAAGTATAATGTTTACTGCAGGGCCTTACCTTGTCTGAAGGCTATATGCATTGTCTATTTTTTGCCACTCACCAATTTTTAATTCTCTAACAGAGATATATTTCATCTGATGTTCTTCAGAAATTTCATTGAGGCTGTTGACCATTTCTGGTTGAACTACATTATCCACAGTGTTTACAGAATACATGGTCTTTGGTAGGGCTGTGTGATTCTTAAAAATCGTATCGAATCGAATCAAAAATTTCCAAGATCAAATCGAATTGAAAATAAATAGAAAAATTCGATTTTTTCGATTTTTTAGTTAGCCTGGATTAATTACTAGCCAAGTCAAGTAATACTATATTTACATGCCTGGATTAATTACTAGTCAAGTCAAGTAATACTATATTTACATAACAACAGTTGCACAGTGTTTGTTTACAAAGCAAATAAAGTGAGAAATTCTTTCAGATTTGAGAAATGTCAGGCAAGAGAAGTCTCGTACACGGTTATTTCACGTCAGCCGACGGAGACAATAAAAAATGCACCCTTTGCGATCAGACAGTGTCAGTTCCTACTGGAAACACCAGCAACTTGAAAAAACACCTGGAGAGACATCACAAAAAAGAATTCAAGGTAACAATCTTTTTACTCTACTCATATCAATCTTTTATAAAACATCAGTATAGGCCTATCTATGTATACTGTCAAATCGAAAAAAAAATGTAATTATGTTATATTTGCATTTAGGAGCTGCTTCAAGAAGAAGAATCGTCGAAAAAGCGGAGAAGCAGCTGTCAACCTGCATCTTATTCAATTGAACAAGCGTTTGCGGGGTCAAACAAATATCCGGCAACACATCCAAAACAGGAGAAAATCAACACGCTGATTGCAAAAATGATGGGGAAAGACCTGCAACCGTTTTCGATGGTGGATGACACCGGTTTCAAAGATTTGATAAGGGAGTTGGATCCTAGATATACTTTACCACATCGAACAACATTTTCGCGCACTATTGTTCCCCAGCTGTATAATGGAACAAAGCAAAAAGTTATGGACAAGCTGCAAAACGACTCTCCTACTTCTATTGCAATAACAAGTGATATCTGGACATCTCGAGCAGCAGTTCCATTTATCAGTATGACTGCCCATTATATGACTGCAGATTTTAAAAAGGTGAATTTTTTGCTTGATATAGATCCATTCCGTGAAGAGCATACGGCACTCAACATTCTACAAAAATGGGACAATGTATTTGAAGATTACTCTATTGACTGTTCGAAAATCAGAATATATTGTGTTACTGACAATGCAGCCAATTACAGAGCAGCGCTTCGGAAAATCAATCAAGTGGTTTTCGGGGTGAAATGTTTTGCACATACGCTGCAACTTGTAGTGCGTGATATTATCGGAGCAATACCTGACTTGGATCGCTGTATTAAAAAAGGGCAAAAAATTGTGGCTAATTTCAACTATTCGCCCAAGCGATACGAAATTCTCAAAAAGTTTCAAAGGCAGGCCGGAATAGAAGAAAGCAAGTTGGTTCAAAGTGTGGAAACGCGTTGGAACTCTGAATTTTTGATGGAAGAGTCGTTAGTGAAAAACAAAGAAGCGATAACACTTGCGCTATTGGAATTGAAAATTGATGGAAGAACTTCTGAAGACTGGGAATATGCTGAAAGTTATCTCAAAATAATGGAACCGTTTTTTAAAGCTACTAGTCTTGTTGGCAGTGACAAATATTGCTCCATTTCGGCCATAGTGCCATTTTTGTACAGCATCCGCTGCAAACTCGAGAAACAAAAAAAATCCAGTTCTAATGAGCTCAAAAAGATAGCAGCTGTCGCCGAAGCAAAACTGGAGTTGAGATTTCCAGAAATGCTGAAAACGTCCGATATTCATAGCACCGCAACGCTGTTGGACCCGAGATTTAAAAACCTGATTGTAAAGTTGGGTGCTGAAAGTGCACAAACTTTGTTAAACCGATTTTTTGAAAATGAAGAAGATTCTTCGTCGGATGTTGATAGCAATCCACAGAGCGAAGGTGAAGATGACGACATCTGGGGTCCGTTGAGAGCGCTATCTGCTTCACAAAGAGAACCGGAAACACGAGGCAATAGTGCATTACTGGCAGAGCTGAGACTTTACTTAAATGAAAAAGTTTTGAAAACTGAAGATGATCCATTTCAATACTGGAAGATCAAAAAAGACCTCTTTCCAAATCTTGCCAAAATGGCACAATTGGTGCTGGGCGTGCCTGGAGCTGCCACTGCCAGTGAGAGAGTGTGGAGTACCAGTGGTAACACTATGACAAACAGACGTGAATTGCTAAAAACTGATAGTGTCAAGTTTCTTGTGTTTTTGCATGAAAATTTATAAAATTTCACAATTAACATTTGTAAACAATTTCTTTTCAAAAAATAGGAAAAAAATTGAATTGAAATCAAATCGAAAAAATGGAAAATCAAATCAAATCAAATTGAATTCAAAAATCAGAGAATCACACAGCCTTAGTCTTTAGTAATATGGGCCTTAAAACAAATTTTTTGGTTGCAAGAGTTCCTCTTGTTTGCTCTGCATATCTTTGGTAGATTTTTGAGCAAGAGATTTGCTAGCAGCTTTTGGAGTCATTGTTGAATTTAAAATTGAAAAAGTGTTCAAAGCACAGGTTATTTATTACAAAGTTTTAGCATATAAACCAATCAAAAATAACTTAATTCACTCATGCAATCATCAAATAGAGTTTACATAAGCATTTGGTAAAGATCTTAACAATTAGCAGGCAAGTTTAATTTCATTTTACAACTTTGTTGCATGTTTAATTTACTTCAATATTAGAAATATGCGTATAATTTGAACAAAGCTTGATATCAGGTGGAAATCGTGGAAATTCCATCATTTTAACTATAACATATTTAATAAGTCTTGTGGAGAGTTTATTTATGAAAGTTGGTTTCTTGTTTACTATGGTAACCAGTTTTTATGTTTTGAAATGCAGAATTCTCCTTCTCCATGTAACTTATTCAACTAACAAAATTTCAATGTCTCTTCCAGTGATTTATATACATCTATGACTATATTTTTATATCAAACACTGCTTTCATGTAGAAGAGTGAAAATTGAAAAATCAATTATGCTTTTTCATTATTTTATTACCTGTATTATAGAAACTGTATTCATGTTTGTGAGATTAAGAAAAATAGTTCTAGACACATTTATTCACAGGTTAATATACAATACTCTAATAAATGTCCATGATCAAGAAAAATATTTAATCTATTGTCTTTCATTTCTCCATCAATAAGCATGAAAATTTTCTTGATTGCAACATCTATTGGGAAACCCTCAGCATAGAGTCTATTGATGTTAGTTTTTAAAATTTGCCCTGCAGTGAGTGTAAGAGGGATATTCTCTCCACACAACTAGAAGTTTGAGTTATCTACATCTATATGCAGAGTCAATCCAAAACATGTTTCACAAGTACACTGTGCCTCTGATGGGTGACATTGAACATGCAACATTTTGTTGTTTGGGAATGGTATATCTTCATAATTCATGAGCTTATCAATATTTTGCAAAACACACATCTTGTGTTCAATTGCTGAAAAAATTTTGTAAAACACTATTGAAGCTGCATTTGAGAAACATGTTAGTTGTCATCTCCAATACAAAATTGTGAATATTTGTTTAAAACATCTATAAATTTTATACACCCATGAGATTTGTGAGAGGCTAATTTCACTCTTTTAAAATGTCTATATATGGTAATATTTAATATTAGTAACACACATTTTATTATATAACCAAATAAGTGTTTTAGAACTTTACAATTTTTTAACTAACAATTGAGTGAAACTGTGAATTATGTGCTAATTTTCATTTTGTCAGAGAGATACATTATTGCTTTGTATGTGTTTACAAAATTTCTTGGTGGTTTCTAGCTCTCAAATTTTTTTTGTGAAACATTTTGTTAATGATTAATACAAAATATTTAACATGAAGATTCATCTGCCTTTACATCTAGCAGTGTAGTTGATTATTTCATATCAGAGTACATGAACTATGTTTTACAATAGCATTTGCTATTATTAATTTTAGCAGACTGCTATGGAATCAGCAAAAGTTTTTTGCCTATCAAGTGTTTGTAATTCTTGCAAATTACATCTCCATACCTTTTGGGTAGAAAATAGTAGAATCCATTCTCAAGTTTAACTTTTAATACACATCCCAATTTTGTTTATAGCTGTACTGCAGCTGTAATTTTAAGCCAAAATTTCTTTGGTAAATTGCTAGCCAAACATGTGCTTGTAAAGGTAGACTGTGAATTGACATTGTTTAAGCACTGAAAAACATTATCAGTGTTATTTTATTATTAATTGATTAGTGTCTTCACATTTGCTGGTGGTGATTATTTTCTTTAATAGGTGTTGGTGGTGGGATTGGTTCTTGTGTTAGAGGATTGTAGCTCTGAGAAGAGGCAGTGCATAACTCATTGATAAGATTGCCAAGGGATCCAGTTGTTAGTGTTTTAATAGACATTGCACTTGTATGCTGAGTGTTTAGAGAATAATTTCACAACAAGGAAAAATAATGAATTTATCCAGCAATTTGCAATGAATATATAGACAGGACTGTCCAATAGGAATAAAATAATGTGATTTATAACCAAGGAGAATAAATTAATAGAAACATGCATCATGTATATAACCAAATAAGTGTTTTAGAACTTGAACTCTTTGTAAAATGCCTTACTTTCAATTAATACAAAATATTTATTGTATAATTTGGTTCACACATTTTCAATTTTTTAACTAACAACCAAGTGAAACTATGAATTATGCACTAATTTTTGTTTTGTCAGGGAGATACATTATTGCTTTGTATGCATTTTACAAAATTTCTTGGTGGTTTCTAGCTCTCAAATTTTTTTTGTGAAACATTTTGTTAATGATTGATACAAAATATTTAAGATGAAGATTCATCTGCCTTTACATCTAGCCATGTAGTTTATTATTTCATATTAGAGTAAATGAAATATGTTTTACAATAGCATTTGCTATTATTAATTTTAGCAGACTGCTATGGAATCAGCAAAATGGTTTCACCTTTTTATTCAAGTTTACACATCATACATGGTTTTTTCAATGAAGTAGGTAGAGCTTAAACCATGTTTCAAAACAATTTAAGATGGTTTCACTTTCAAAAAGACTTGTTTATCACTATATAATGATATAGAATGATACATATTGGTGATAGGTCAAAGATTGAAGGCAATATGTTTTGGTTGCAAATACATCTACACACAAAATAACAAGGCATGTTGACGTATAATTGCTAGATAACCTATTCATATTATAATATTTCACATTTAATTGAGTATGTTTTTTTAAAATTTCCGTTTTAAACTAAATTATACACACTGATTTTCACTACATTTAATATTTTGTTTAATTGTATACAGTTTAAATTTTTCTATTTGCATGTGTCTGTGTGTGTATTACATGTCTCCATTTTTTGCATGTGAGTAATAAAAAATTTACAAAACATTTATATGTTTAGAATGGTGAATGCATCATTGGGTTTACAAATTTAACAAATGGAGATGATATATATGGAAAAAAATCGTCAACTTATATATTTTTTAAAAACAAACACAAAGTTTCAAATAATTCACTTTTTTTCCCTGGTGTTAAATATTTCATTTTATGTGTATTGCATTTTTATTTTGCCTTTTTGACTATTTTATATTACCATTGCATTAGTAATTGTAATTTTTGTTGGGTGGTTTTATTAGTAAAAGGAATTATTACTTACTCCTCTACCAGTGTAATAATTTTGTATTTTATTATTCCATGAGAGTGTGTGTGTCTATTGTAATTTTTTACAATTAATGCATTAAGGAGGTGCTGAGTCAACCCGTCAAACATCACATGTTACTTCTCTTCATAATGTAAAAAGTTGGTGGAAATTGACATCTTGGCAGCATGGAGTGGGTTATACACCTATATACATTTTTGTATTATCTCTATTTCCATCATACATTGTTTTAACAAATAATGCCTTACACTCATTGTTATCAATTATAGTTTATCTGTAAATGGTGTTTAACTACATACAGGTGATCTGGTTTAATATTTTGTTTATTTGCACATGTTTTAGGTTTAATGACAAGATGATTTTATATATGATCTGTGTTTCATTGCTACTTACAAAAATAAAAAAGCTAATTGTCCACTAGTGTCAATGGTTTAAACATTTTTAGGATAAAGCAAATTATTATTAGTGTTTTAAATTAAACCCAGTTTTAGTTCCCTGTGATTATCCATCAAAGAAATAGACTGGTGCACATGCTAATTTGTGTTAATTCTCAATTGATGAGTTTCCATGGTAACAGATGAGAGAGAAGAACAGAGTGTATGTATTTCTCTGACATTGTATATTACAAAAGGGGATGAAAGCATGTTTTGGCCTGCATAAAAAACCATTATTAGGAATTATGAAGAAAATAGATAGCAGATCACATTAAATAGAGAGAGAGATTGTAGAACCCTGCACACAACTTGCTGGGGATGTATTTTGCTAATATATATCAAAATTCACATGTATTGTGGGATTAAATTAATTAGTAATGGAAGTAGGTAGTGCATTTTTGGATGTGTCAACCTTGCCTCATGGTTGCTATATCAACTAGGCAAATTGGGCTAATTGCTTCATGTTAAAAAATCAAATTGTGAGTAATCAAGTCAATGTATTAAATCAGTTTAAGTAAATTATATATGCACTCTTTGATTAAAACTAAAGTATGAATGTATTAAAACTTAAACTGATTTAATTACGTTTGTTTAATTGCTAAAATTGACTGACTAGAATTATTTAGAAAAAATGATTTTTTTAACTAAAAGTGCGAATTATTAATGTAGAATTATTAATAAAACTCAAAGTCTTTGTAGACGTGAATCCCACTACATGCATTTCAAGTTTATACATTTAGAGCAAATGCAGAATTTTGGTGATACAAAACAATGGAAGAGTTGAACAATGTGTGACACATACAATCACATGAACAAGGCCTATAAATCAAATAAAATTGAACAATGGTGTGTAAGTCAAGAAAAGCCATGTAAATGTATGCAGCCATATAGAGCAAGTATGAGTGAAAAAACATGGAAAAGTTGATAAAAGATGCATCAGTCAGCAAATGTATACAACCCTGAAACATTTTGTGTGAGTCAATGAATGTGTATCAATCTGCAAATCTGTAAAAAAGGTGAAAAAAACATGGAAAGTCAAGAAAAGAAGCATAAAGAAAAGATCACAGTGTAACAACTAATATATTAATACTGTATATTAAATGTTTGTGTGTATAAATTATATTAATAACATTTTGCATGCATAATATTTAGGAAAACAATATTATGTGCTTATACATTAAACCATGTTTTTCTCTTTCTGAAAATTTAGGCTGCTTTTATTATGTATTATGCCTTTAAGTATAGCAAATACTTTCCCTAATTTGTGAAAAATGAATTAAATGCATGGAATTTTTTGTAGAATCATCTACCAAGCATTAACAGAGTTAATTATTCTTTTAAATAATTGTTTCCTGCTATATATGCAGGTATGGATGCACTGATATTATTTCTCTGCTTCAACATGAGATATGTTATTATTAACTTGCATTAACTTTGAGTAACTCCATACTATTTAGGTACACCATTGTCACAGTTCCTTTCTGTAATTTCACTATTGCCTCCAGCAGACTCTGATCTCTGAACCAATCCACATCCATGTGCCTCCTTTGTTGTATGAGTAGTTCCAATTCTCAGCTCAACGAAGTAACTTATGTGTTCCTTACCCTAACTCAGTGCAGCTCTCAAGGCTGGATGTAACTGACTTAAACTCAATTTGTAATGTGTAATTTAGTACTTCACAACCTGGCAGTGTCACTAGCTGTTTAATAAATATTACTTCAGTCATTACCAAAAAAACTATCAGCTTTAATTAACATAGATGAATAAAGTAACTAGTTACTTGCAGCTTCCTACCTTACATTTAAATAATGTTACATGCATGGTCATTTTATTGGTATATTTATGGGTCACCTAATTATATATGTAATGAAAATATAATCTATGGTGGACTTCCTATCCCTTTCTTTGTTAATCAGTTATTTAATAGATTCAAACAATTGAATCAATAGTCAGCTAAATGGAGTAAACCTCCTATTCATACACCTAATGTAAATGCAGGTTCATGGCTTGGATCAAGGACCCTCAAATTGCTCCCAATGTGTGCCCAAGCCACTACTACTGCATCTACCATTTAGCTTGACATGATTTATAAGTAAGCAAACCAAATAAAACCTAAAGATAATCTTCAATAGCTTTATTTGATTGCATCATGCATATGTACAAATAAGATATATACATATTTACAAAAATGTACAAAGAACTTAGATATACATATACTACAAACTAAGCTACAATAATTAAATTAAAATTCACACAGATATTTACAATTAAAATGGATTAAAAATAAGAAGTTTTATTACAGTTTTAACATTTTTGAAGAATTTACTTCAACAGTTTCCAAATTAATTCTCACTCTATTTATAGTTGCATGTGATAACTATGTATATTAACAAAAATGGTGTGTAGTCTTTACATGTAATGATGTAAATTTTTGCAGTGTGCTATAAAATATATGGGTGTAATGTATGCAAATGATTGTAACATGTGATATAGCCATATATTTAACTTGAAATGAAAGTAGTGATTATATTAAAACAGTGTAGACTAAATAGGCCCCAACATGAATCATTGTAAACCCACTTGAAATATCAATTAAAAACTGTCACAAATCAATTAGCAGTTGTCAAAAATACATTAGTGAGCTTACAAGTAGAGATGACTCCCTAAAACCACTCCTCCAATATCAATGAATCAGCTAAGTGTTACAAGAACTTCAACTTAGATTAGTTTGTATCATGCAACCAAGAAATTTCAGTGAAATTTATTATAAGTTGTATCTGTTGATTCTACTAATTTGGTGAAACAAGCAGGGCAAATCAGCTTCCATTATTTTTAGCAATCTTGACATACAATCATTTAAAATTGGAATTTGACAGGTACTTTTTTGAGTTAACTATAAATAGAGTGAAATATATTGTTACAATTGATAGAGAAATTTCTTTGGATTTCTTATACTTATCTTTTCTGATGGCTTGATTATTTAATATGATGTTCAGCTAAACAGTTGGTGTTCAGTAGTGGTGAGTATCCCATAATGGAAAAGATTCTAGGTTTCTTGCTCTGAGCTACAAACCTGCACTTATGTTAGGGGTACAATTAGGAGTCTTTATTTCCAATTAGCTAACTATCAATCATTTTCTTACATGCACTACCAATAGGCAATTTGAAATAAGGCTGGTAAGCCAAGTGTAGGAATTTATGTCTATATTATTTTAAATCCAAATTAAGGACTATAGTGTGACCAAAAATGTGACTGAGCATTTATTGATTATTATATGTAAGGTAGGAAGCTGCTAGACATTTATTTTATTAATAAAAGCCAATATATTTTGGTAATAGCTAAATACATAATTTATTAAGCAGTTAGTGATAGTCAAGTTGCAAGTATATAGTACACTTTACAAATTAAGACTAAGTCAAGTTATGCCAAGACTTGAGTATGCACTGAGCTAGCATAGGGTACACATAAGTTACATCATTGAGCTGAGAGGGGGAACTCATTCACTTGGAACATAGACAAGTGGTTGTTACATGGTTATAAGATCAGCCTCAGGTGGATGTCCACTTATCAACAACTCGAAAGGATGCTGAGAAGCTTCACCACCTAAATAGTGTTCATTATATCATCTATTAATTAAAGTTAATGATATTAATAATGTAGAAGTCAAGCAGTATAAGATTAGTACATCCCTACCTGCTAGTTTATCATTCTAATTTTAACAGTATAATAAAGAAATCAAATGTCAAAGCCTGGTAAAGGATGCTAGCAATAAGGCAATAGATGTTGACAAATTTTTATTCAAATTTGATTTAATTTTTTCTGCAGTAGATAATATTGCATCAGTTGCACTATACTTAGGCCTAAATTGAAATTGGTTATCTGATAGAACAAGAGCATCTCAAAAATTTTAGCAAAGGGATGTGTAATACTGATTGGTCAATTTTATTTATTTTTTTATAAACAGGTGAGATATCAGAATTTTTTAAGATAGTAGGGAGGTTATTCTTAATAATGCATTGAGTAAATGCTACAAGAAGATATTGTCCAAAAATGTCATAAAAATTTTAAATTACCCAGTATGGCAAATGGCTAGAGCCACAGGATTTATTACTATCAAGATTTTTTACTGCTTGTTTCAAATCATAGTATGATATTAAGGTAAAAGTAAATTCTGAATTTACATTTTTCACAATTTTTGTCAGTTGGCTATTGTTAGTTTCATACTCAAAGTTAAATTTACTCATTTTTTCAAAAGTTTTGTTGAAAATAATTGCAATATCTTTATTATTCTTATATATCTTATTATAATACTTAATTTCTTCAACATTCATATATAAACCTTTAGTTTTTCCAATACTTTTATTCAAAAAATTCCATTTCTGTCTAGATTTTTGCAGCTGTTTGAAGTATAGTCTAGCCCTAGACTCAAAAGCAGATTTTCAGTATTTTGTGATTAATTTCTTAATGGTGACCTGTGACTTAATTAATTTGGAGTCATGTGGATGATTAAATGTGGGACTTGATTTGGCATTAATTACTGGTGATTCTTACCAGGGCTATGTGATTTCATGCATGAGTGATTTCAGAAATTATGAATTTCAGCATGGCTTCACCATTATTAAATGTATAGATGTGTTTGAGAAATAGTTTAACTGTGTTCTCTTGTTTGCTAGAATCACTGTTACTCTAGTATATGTTCACCTAAGTGACCTTCTGCTTTGACACTAAGTCCTCTGGCAAAGTTCACTCTAAATTCAACCCAGTGATTCTACAATATTTTCATTAAATTTATGAAAGTTCCTTGAATATATTACTTTTTTCTTATTTGAATTTAACTTGTAATTACTAATTTAGACACCAACATTATGATCACTGAATGATTCAAATATAAAACTTCAATATTATTAGAACTATCAGTTAAAAAATAGTCAAGTAGATTGGAATGCCTTGCTGAAATTGTATTATAACTAGTTTTAAATTGAAAATATTGCAAATGTGATCAATCCTTGCAGATTCAGAATAATTGAGGTAATTAATATTGAAAGCACCAAAGATGTTAATAAATTTATTCTCTAGAATAGCATTGTCTATTTCATCAATTTTGTGACTACAAAATTCAGATGAAAAATTCTTGTTTGGATTATAACAAACATTTAGTAATTCATTACTAAATG
>CABFPE010000570.1:235264-257719 GCA_900660155.1 Hofstenia miamia
CAGAGGCTATGTCCAAAGGCAGATGAACCCACAATATGAAACCAGCAGAGCAGCTACACCAAGATGAACAGATGAGAGCACCTCATGTAAATGAGAGTGCCCAGAGGACTCCAGCAGTAGCAGCCACCACTATGAGAGGAGACAACTCTCCCCTCAGGAGCACAATTCCCATAACTATGCACAGAGACAACTCTCTGTGCAGGACTCCAAGGAGACTAGAGTGCCCTTTGCTCACATTAGTTATCCTGAGCTGACTCAAAACCCCCTCCTAGTCCTTGTCCCTCCTCCCATGATTCAACCAGTGTTAGATCCAGAAGAGCAGAAGAGAGGAAAGCAAAGTTGTCAAAGGTTGGAGAAGAGATTTTACATCTGTATTTTATCACTACGCAAAAGGAGGTCCATTTGGTCAGAGACAATCAGAAGAAACTAAGAATAAGCTTTGATGGACCTTCAATACTAAGGCACTTACATGTTCCATTGACGTCATCAATTTTATTATAGACACAGAACACATGCCAAAGATCAACACCATCATTTGTTATGATTCAAAAATGCAGGGTGGTATGCCATGACCATACTGGAGGAGCACTGTTCATATGATGTTCAATGAAGACTTTAGCTTGTCCCACCTATGCCAGTTCCTGAACAGCAAGGAAAAGATCAAAAAGTTCAAATGTGTCAATAATTATTTTGATAACTTATTAATCATCTATTTCTTTGGGTGAATGAAGTGACCCACCCCAAAATAATGGAAAAGATCAAGATCACTTACAGGCTTGCTAAGGTTGAAAACATTCAACTCCTAATGTTTCTGAGAGAAAATCAAAAGTTCAAGTGTGTTAACATTGATTTTGACAACCTGTTAATTATTTATTTCTTTTGGGTGAACAAAGTGACACACCCCAAAATCATGGAGAAGATTGAGATTGCTTATCAGCTCACTAAGGTTGAGAATATTTTACTCATTATGTTTCTAAAAGAACATCCCAAAACATTGCCTCACAGTCAACACTCAAATTATCATAGACTCATGCATTCATGCTCAAATGTTAGAGTCAATCAACATAAATCTGCCCAGCCTCTCCTACGTGTCAGACCTTCATGTAAGTTTTGCTTTCTCTCAGAGTGCAGCTACTTTGCAGAAGATTGGCGAAGTTTGGACTAACCTGAAAGCAGACCACAGTCAAGGAACAGAGTGGCCCACAATTAACATCCACAGCCTGAACTCTCAATACAACTAATCAGTTGAAAGAGTCTTGGCAGGTTTACAACTCTTGCACAATGTGCAGGATTGCCAGAACTTTTCAGAAAAGCTATTCTCAGAGAAATTTGCACCAGCAATTAAATCACTCAGAGCCATGTGGATATTGGCCACCTTCCTCACATGTGACCCACAGCTCCAACTACCTTTGGACAAAGCAGCCCAAGAAAAGCTTACCAAATAATGCCCTCACAAGATTGCCATTGGCCCTACCACATGGAAAGTAAAGAATTGGTTGTTACACTTGTGCTCACTGCCTGCTTCACCAGGAAAATCCAAGAAAGCAATGGAATGCTTCAAGAAATTTTACACTTGCCTCAACAGGTCTAGCAGCCCACTCAGCCATCTGCCTCCACAAATGATTATGAACTGCCTAGGAGTTGCCTTTTCTGACTTAAACATCTTCTTTTACACTCTCAAGAAATACATGTGGGGAGCCATTGCTGAAACCAAGTTTCAATCACTTAACTCCAGGTACATGCCTCTCTGCACCAGTTGACTAATGCGCCATGAGCCTGGGTCAACACAGCAGTTTCTCTAGTTTGTTGGTCATTAAGGCATTCCCACTTGTACAGAAATCTTGTTCAACTTAGAGTGCCTCAATTATCCAGAATGCAGATATAACCAGTTAATCAGAACTCAGCAACAGGCAACAAAGGATGGAGAGATCATTCCCATCACTGTGTTAGAACAAACAATGAAGTTGCCTGAGCAATTTTACTGTGAGGAAGAGTTGCTAGCATTGTCTGCTATCAAGGTATCACTGACAACCAAGGCCTTGATTGAAGCCATCAACCTAGAAAAATTCTCAGGAGCTGCAGTCTCACCAAGTCCTATGCCCACCTGGTCCATCACAGAAAATGAATGGATCCTTACTATCAAACACCACCCTGACACATTTGTCAATAAACCAGTGATTGTCAATCAAGTTGTCAAGCTTAAGAGTGACAACAATGTCTTTGGTCTTATGAAATGGTGTTTCACAGAGATGTTCACTAAAGAAGAACTGGTCCTCCTACTATTGCCAGGACAACAACTCACCCTGGACATAGAGTGCACCACAGCCCATCTTCACATCACCACGCCTCAGGTGGACAAATTACAGAGCCACAGACTCTGCAGAGCCTTTTGGGAATCAATTTGCAAAGCAAAGATCAATTACCCAGTTACCATTGGAACAGCTGCTCTCAAAAGGAAAGCTAGCTTCACACAATTGGAAGAAAATGTTGAGAAGAATAATCAACTCTGCATCCCACCTTCTTGCCTGATGACTCCATTGATCCTGCCATCTTGGAGGGTCTGTTGTAGAAGGAAAAAAGTCTCTGCCCACCTCTCTGATCAAATCAACTATGTGTCTACCACCACTGAAGTTAGTAAGGTGATACAGACTAAGGAATACAAAGAAACCTGTGATATGTTACTGGAAGGTGGAAATCCCAAGAGAGTCTACATCAATGGAAAACTTACCATTAAAGACATTTTTCAGAAGGGGCAACCCATCTCCACTCAGTTGAAAAAAATCCACTACACCATGAATTCTCTGGATCCCCATGTTGTGATTCTATTCCAAGCAAGAGGGGACCTAATGTGGACCAACAAAGCCAAAACAATTACCTGTTATTATGATGTCACAAAGCATATTGAGATCATCACCATGCTGTGTGCCAAGATCAATGACCCTGAGGAGATGACTGTACAGCAAGTAAATGAGTATTGTTCCCTCTTTGTAGACTACGCCAGTTGAATGGGATCACTACAGGAGGTCTTTCTCCACTTTTACCCCAACATAAAGATTAGCATGGAGGATGCACACACCTCAGACACAGATGCAATGATTGCATTGAAAGGCCTTAGATTGTACAAGAGGTTCTACAACACCTTTACACTGAGATTAAATATGCTGCAATGCAGCTGCCCCATCAGCTCAAGGTTACCAGAGCTCAAGTACTTCAGACTACACAGTGAGATAGTTACACAATGGGAAGCATTCATGCAAGTGACTCAGCAACCATGTTATGCAGAGGTCTCATCATGGGACAACATATTGGCAAAAGAGATGGTCAAACAAGACCAAAAGTTGTTATGTCGCCCTATGTTCCAGTTGTTACTGCAAATTTAACTGAGCAATGGGGTGGCATGTAGAGTCACTCAGGGCCCTTGTTTTTACCTTTCTTTAATTTAATGGCACTCTTCTTTCATTAATTTGGTGCTATTCTTTGATTAATTTAGTGATTTTAATAATTTTTAGTGTTCTCAAACTTAGGTTTTGAATTAGTTATTAATTGTTGCCTCAATTAACTTGAACATGTAATCACTCATTTGAATTGCAAGGGATATCAAGTGAATTTGTAAAATGGTAAATATTTACCTTGTTTCTGTATAAAAGTAGGGAAATCATTGTAGCAAATGCCAAATAAATTTTGTCTTGCTGGATATTGTTTGCTTTTTCTTATATTTAGTATCACTAACCCTTTTTAGCTTTGATATTGTTTTAATAAAATGCATCTGTAAGATCTGGCAATAATGTGAGAGGAAATCTGCTGTGCCTGGGGCAATAACTCACTCCTTGACAGATTGTAGCCCATATTGTGGTCACTTTTGGGCTAGGCATAAGAATAGGGAATAACAGCTTTTAACATTTGTCATTTGTACATGCACTTAAAACAACACAATGCAAATATAATATGCCATTGGCATACAAGAATACATGGCAATTACATGTTATTATACTTTATTACATGAGCTGAGATAAGAAGAACACTGAGCTAAATTTTGTTTATTGAGCTAGAAATTAATACTAGAGACACACAATTTGCACCTTGGCATGTAAAGATGGTTATTCATGATTTGGCTTTGGCATGATGCTGTGTGAATTGGTTGCTATCTGGAATAACTTCTTGAGGAATTGTTTTGGTTCTTTCTATAGTGAAATTGGCAAACTACCAATGTTCATTATTTTTGTTGGAATAAGGGTCACTCTTGGTGATGGTAAATCTTTGCAACGTTCAGTCACTACTATGTGCTACCCAGTGCCACTTGAGCTGCTAGACACACCCCATGATTCTACATTAGCATTTGTTTATGCTTTTACTAATGTCATTAGATGTGAAGAATGCAGGTAGTGTAAGGGATAAACACTCTTACAAATTAACCTAAGATGGGTAAATGCCTTCTCAACAACATCAGTCATTATGCTGGGAATTTAGCTAAGAACTTTACTAATCCCAAATGTCTAATTCATTTAAGCTTGCATCTACCATATTTAAAACAACAATAATAAAATGTGATAGTATAAAAGAAACTTGATTCAAGTTATATCAATAAAACCATACACAATCTAGTAGAGTAGTACTTGTACAAAAAGTATTATATTTTAAGATAAATATCAAATAATATATAAAATAGAATCATGTTACTTAGATCAAGTGAAATACCAATTAAGTTTTAGATTAGTTAAAGGTAAACAAATTGCTACAAGCAGAAAAAGTAGTAGGTTTAAAATACTAATATAATGTTCAATTATTAAGAGCTTTTCAATAATAAACTTTCTGATACTACTTACTTACATGTTTTTTCTCAGTTATGTTTTTATCATAACTATTGGAGCTTTTCTAAGTAAATTAAAGGTTTGTTTAATTTAAATTTCAAATGATAATGAAAATGTTTAATAATTTTATTACAGCAAGGAAGTGCATTGTACATTTGAATCTTCTGCTGGAACAGAACTAAGCACTTTTTTTCCTCAACTATTTGTCAAAAGGTTAACAGATTAGTTTCATTTGTTACAATTTTTTAATCAAAATGAATCTGATTTTAACAAATAACAAATTTTCCCTATTTTGAGGGTGATTTCACAATAGTATAGAAATATGTGATTCTAGTTATGCACTTAACACAAACACTTACCAAGTAGCATAGTACATCTAGAAAATGATTATTCTGTTAAGTAAATAATAATCTAGTGGCTTTATACATATGATAGTTGCAAAATTGTAAGGGATTCTTACTGTACAAAGATTGTGAAATAGCTTTCACACCTTTAGAACCTTATGTGCACATCATGCTCTGTTATATTCACAGAACACTAAATGAAGGAGTCAGTGTCTAACCAATATGTATACAATAAGATATTTAACATTAGGATTATCATAGGTAAGTTCTAGACTTGTTTTGCCTATTATACTCAGAACTATTCATTTGGATTTTGTCCCTTTCTTCCATGGTATAGTATTGTTTCACAAAATGGCTACTGTGGGAGAGGAGGAAACAGAGTGAGAACCCCATCATAGATTTGTTTTTGTTGATATATTTTTATATAACTTCATCATCAGTTTCTTCTTTACTACTTGACAACTTCATTTTGTGACTACATTTTATTGCATTTCCTTAACTTAAAATAATTCAATTATTGTGTAAATAACTTTGATATTAATTTTACTGAGCAATAAAATTGTTTTGTAAATTAAATAATACCTTTGCAATGTACATTAAGATATTTACTGTTTATCTAATTTATTAAAGAAAAACAAATATTTCAATATGGTCTCTTGAATAGTGTCAATAATGTTTTAAGATTATAAACTTTGCTCAATAAATGAGTGTTTACTAATATAACTGAAACAAATTAGCAGGTTAGATAAAGTTAAAATTGATTTGTTTATCAAAAGAGTAAAAATTTGAAAAAAGATCTTAAACTTTAATAACAACTTTGATTACTTTAAAGACAATTCCAAGGATGTTTAAAATATAATTTAAGAAAGATAAATAATAATATTTTATTTATTCATTGAATCTATTCCACTATTCACTTTACTAGGAATGATTACTATTACATTTACAAATATATTTGAATTAGTTTTAAAATTTACTTTGCTTAATTTGTTACATGCAAAGGATAACAATAGTGCAAGTGTATAAAAACTCCTATAAACTTAGGGAATGATGGCATAGCTTGCAACATCAATTGTGAAGCTTGTAATTTTCTAAGAATCATTTTGGTAATCCCAACCATCTAAGTTTTTCAAGCTTACATCTATCTTAAATTGATTCTAGTTGTATTGCTAAACAATGCACTAAGGAGTAATATAATACTTGTACAAATGTAACTAAATGAAAAAATATATATCCAATAAAATACATAACAAAATTGTGTAACTTAGAATATGTAGAAGTACCAAAACAGTTTTTATGAAAATAGTTTAAAGTAAACTATTTTATTTCCAAGCAGAAAAAGTAAGAGGGTTGAATTTGCTAAATTAATATTATGAAATTAAGAGCATTTTATCAATTAACTTTTCAGCTTACTTGATTTTTCCTTTTTCACATTGAGATTTTCTGCCAGAGCAGAACTAATCTCATATTGTCCTCAACTATTTGTCCAAAAGTTTAACAGATTATTTTTATTTGTTTCAATTCTTACATGAAATATATTTAAGATAGCAACTAATTAATATTTAATCATTTCAGAGATGATGTCTAAATCCCTGTTTTTTGTTTAGCCACAAAAAAAGTAATTGTGCACAAGAACTGTAAACCAGTATATTTGCCTTTTGGATCATTTCCTCTGCCTCTTCTGAATTCCAATATATGTCTTTGTTTTAGGTAGTTTTATTACTGCTTCTTTCAAAAGATATGTTTCTGGAATAATGAAGGAAGCTAAGCTTCTCTAATGAGTGATGCATCAATATGCTGCATCCTAACTCACTGATGCATTTCTGAAGGTTGTTGTAGAATCATATATACAACTGGACTCTATTAATTGACACAAATAGTATCATAGCTGTGTGCTTATTACAATCTCTACTATTATGTATTGGGGACTTAGAATTTTAATATGTTGAAAAATGACTGAGGTGCTTTGGCATCATTGCAAAAGAAGCTTGCATTCTCTACTACTTTATCATAGGTAATGTTCTCAGGATCATTTTTTCTTGCTTTTATTAAGCAATGTTAGTTGCTTTCTATATTTCTTCTAAATTTCTTGAAAAGCACATTTTTGCCTATTGCTCTGTCAATATTGCAGCTTTCAAAATGAAATTTTGCAGGCCTGTAGAGCCCCACAAGCTTGAACATGTCAAAATTGCACCATCTAACAGGTAAATAATTTTTTTTCCAACATTAGAAGTTTATATAAATTTTTTAATAACCCTGAATTTGTAAATTTTTTATACCATTTATTTGAAAATACTTTTTTTGAAAATTCTTTTTGTTTTATCACACTAGTGATCTGAATTTTGATCAGAATTGTTTGAAATTTCAAGGCAAAAATTTCACACACCCATAAATTTTCCTAAAACCTTAACATTAGCAGGCTATAGCAACAAAAATTTTAAAGATATCACAGCTTCATTTGAATTTTTAAGTAGCAAATTTTACTGAAAAAATTTGTTTCTCAGCATGTTTAGCTCTAAGATCAATATTGACTGAGCTAGGCAGGCCAGCACTGGGCGAATTTTTCAGAAAAGATATTTTCTTTAATAACTTTTGATATAATGAAGCTATGAATAAGATTCTTACACCAAAATGCGCAGTTTTGAAAGGAGAATCTAATTTTTGGTCCTGTTCTAATATGAAAGTTTTTACAATTTCAACTAAAAAACGTTTTTCTCAAATTGAAAATTTAAAAATTGGAAATTTTTTCTGTAAGATATTTGCAGTAATACAAGAAATATCATTCAAAAACAATTTTCCCAAAATTCCCTGCCAATCTTTCATAATGGGAAATTTTCTCTTTTAGATATGAATTTTATAGGATGGGTTAGTTATTTTTTGAAAATTATAGTGATTTTTTTTAAAAAAACTACATTATGTTTATAATTTTGTTAATCTTTAACATTTTGTTTAGTAATATTTCACTTCACATTAGGACACCCCTATAAACTTGCAAAAAATCAGTGTTTTTTTAAATGTATATTGTGGAAGATGAAAATTGATATTATGGATAAACCTTAAAAATTCATTTACATTTTACTCTATTTTATTGATATCTGTGATCCATTCTGTCAAATTCTTTGAGATTTTGCCATGGTTATTGAATATACTGGGATTTCTGGGTTTTTGATAAAATAATTTTTTTGGAGTATTGACTACTACTTCTCAGTAAAGATTTATGTTTCTACATTAATTAAAGACTGGCAAATGTGTTTCTGTCTTTAAATTCCTAGATTTAGATGCCATTTCATTGTCATTCAATGAATTAAATGTGCAAGATTTCTTTTAAAACTGCTCTTTAACTACAACCTCAAATGAAAAACCAATGTAGTATTCAGATTCTACAGCTCTGAAAATGTCAATCCCTTATATTTTAAGTTGATCTAGAGGTCACATTGTGAAATTTTTTAAGGTCCCTAATTGTTAATTTCAATGTTCCCTAGACTTAAGAGATCTCATTATTTAAGAATCAATTCCATAAGCAAATTTTCACTTACTCATCCTTCCTAAACTTGATGCTTCTGAGTTGATTTATGGTATTAAATTTTCAGTTTGAGCTGTCATTTTAATATAAATTGAAGAATTTTATTCAATTTTTCTCAGATTTGGTGAAAACCCCTAACTTTGAAATATTGATATTAAAACTGCTTGTTAGGAACCTTTAAAATGAAAAAATGATATCATATTCAGAATGTGCATATCTAAATTTACTTAAAAATTTTCACATCTTATTTTTTAAATTGATCTAGCTTTTGCATTGTGAAATTATCTTGAATGTCTTAGTGTCATTTTCAATATGCCCTAGATTTAAGAGCTAATCTTTTTTTAAAATTGCTCATTATACCTAAATTTTTTTCTTCTGAGTGGATTTATGATATTAAATTATAAGAACATTTTTTCTGAAATTTCATTATAAATGTGAATTTTGTTAGGTAGATTCTGAAATCACTTTCCAAATATTTTTTTAAATAGAAAGATGTTAGTATATTCTGAATCTAGATGTCAAAAATTACTCACAATTTTTTGTTAATTCAAATGAGGCATTTAACATTAAATTTCTATGCAGCTAGTTCTGAATTATTAGCATTTAGGGTATTTAGGCCTGGTGCACTCTTACAGCAAACTCTGACCTTGGAAGATAAGCAATGCAACAAATTAAGTCTTTGCCTCAGGTAACATAACACAGCAATGATCCTGACAGCCATAAAATCTGGAGACATGTCCCTGCTAACATAATTGCTGCTTAAATTTTCCACCACACACTCAAAATGTGAAAAATTTTCAGCAATCTCTTCCAATGTCTTCTTCCCACTTGAATAGTGTAAACATCCACCATGTTGATATAAAGAATACCAAAATTTGGGAAAGATCCAGGTACCATACATTCTTGCAAAATGTGAGGTACCCACAACTGGAACTCACCTATGCTCTATTTACCTATCCATAGCAATTGAAATTTTGAATTTGTCTCCAAAACACAAATTTAGTGCTCTTATTTTTTATATCAGCAAGTGAATTTGTCCTATAAGTTGAATGTGCATGCTAAGACATTTTATGAAGATTTTTTAAATTTCTAAATAAATTATTGAAATGCAATGTGATATGTTTAGAATATTTTTAAAAATTTTAAGAATCTAATAGCATTTGATAGTATATGCATTCAAATCAAAGTAATTTTAAAGTATAGTTAACACATTTAAATCAAATTATAAATTTAATTGTAATAACAATTTAAGTATTTAAGGATTTTTTGAATTTTAGTAATGGGCTTATTTAATATAATTAATTAAAACAAATTTTCCTTGTGCTATTTTATGTTAATTAGATAAAGTTAAAGAATTCAAATTAGTTTAATAGGAGCAATAAATCTCTAGTCCCATACAAAAAAGTATTTTTTTCCAAACAATAAAACCAATAAATTTCTATCTTAATGCTTAAATACATAAACAAGGTATCTTTTATTCAACTGTTTTTATCTAAAAATGTCAAGTTTTTAAAGTTTCATTCATTTGCATATATTTTAGCAAAACCAATGACATTGAGTTTGCAAAAACAGATAAAACAGCAATTATTAATTATTAGAAAAAAGAAACAAGACAATTTTATTTAAAAAATACAAAATTTGCATAGTTGTTTTAAACAAAATTACAAAAAGTGTAAAACTAATTAATCAAAATGATTTTCTTAGCTGAGTTTATAACCATATTTTGAATTTTGCTTCTGCATATCCATACTTTAAAACCCATTTCAGACAACATTCCTCATCTATATAAGCAATTAAACTTTGATTTTCATTCTAAAGTATATTGTAGTGTATTTAATTAACAAAGCTTAACTTAAAATATTTGCTTAATGTCACTTCCATCAGTTTGATCTCACAAATGAAATTTTAATTATATAGAATATATTTGAATGAAAAATAGTTTTTTGAAGTCATTGTAGAAATAGACTAGCAACAATGAATGGGGTCAGCTTTATAAGACCATGCTCTTGAGCAATTAATGCATAAGCACCTTACTCAAGGGGCCATTTTTTTCTATAGAAATATTTAAAAAATTATTTAGTTTGCCACTTAAAAAACTTGTTATGTATTAAGTATAGAATTAGCCTGGCAACAATTAGTGAGAGTCAGCTCTTTCATGATACCCCTACTCCTAAGCAGATAATACTTGAGTACATTACTCAAGGGGGACCAGGAATCTGGAACAATATTAAAGCATTTTCTTGGTTGCCCATTAAACAATCAAATGGAGATATTAATGCAAGCTCAACCTATTCATAGTATCACTAAGAAAGCAACTAACATTGCTATTTTAGTTGTGAAGCTAAAGAAATATTATTAGCTAAACAAAATTCATAATAATCTAACAACATTATATTCAATGTAGGATGTTAATTAAACATGAATAATGAACAGTGAGAAACATTAAACACAATCAAATCGAGATGTTATGCAAACTCAAAATATTTATAGTACAAATAAGAAAGCAACTAATGTTGCTATTTTAGCTGTGAAGCTAAAGAAATATTAATAGCTAAACCCAATTTTTAATAATCTAAAAACCTTATATGCTAAGCAATTAATGGCTAAACTCTGATTAATAATAATTATCATTACATCTAAATTTTCTTAATGGGAAAAAGGTTCAAAAGGCAAGAGAAGCAAGAGTTTTGAGCATGTCTTTTAAATTACAGAGACTTCTTGATCACCAATTCAAAGAACACACAAAAACCACCCCTCCAACTTGTCATCATTACAATCTCTATGTGACATTTTACATCATAGACTTTTAAATTCTCTTCTAATAGATTAGTCCAAACTAAATTGTTAACACCTGAGAATAGTCTCCATTTCCATTTCTCCCAACTGATTTAATGCATCATCTATACAAATATATATTTCTTTGCATTTCTTGTATAAGTCTAGAGGTGTTATGAAACCATCAGTGTACATGTGCTTCAAATTATCTGATTGTCTACACATCTCCATGGACATTTTGTATTGTTGACTATCAACTATCTACCTAGCATTTTATAATAAATTCACATAACTTTCATCTGTTGACATAATTTTTCATGCTGCTGACTTCCATTTTATCCTCCACTTAGCCAGGGCAATGGGTATTGAAGTAATTGGTGGCAGTAGGCACAATTCATTACATGTATTGAGACCCTTTAATAATTCCATTATAGATCTGTTCATTACACTAGCTGTAGCTCCTCCAACAGTAGCTGGATAGTTCATTACTGCAGTACCTATTTTGTTCCAGAACTCTTCAGATCAAACATGTTGTTGTAACTGCTCTTTACAGTAATTAGAAATAACAATTTTAAAAGATATACTCTTTACATCAATTGCTAAATGCTTTCAGAGTTTGAGAAACTGTTGAATTTCATGTATTGTAAATGACTTGGTTTTAAACAGCATCTCATGTAAAGCTGTTTATGTTTCTTCCAAATTCAATTGGATCTTGTGCTTCAACAGATAAAGGTTCCTCAATTTATATATCCTCTGTAATTGTTTCCTTCTATTGCAGTTATTGAGACTGCTTAGGTTTTCTAAATTTCTTGAAATTTATTTTCTCTACAATTTGTTGTGTTTTTGGTAATAATAATATCATGGATTTATTAAAAAGTTGTTCTTTATCCCATATCTGTACTTCTGACTTCAGCTTGATCTCAATGATGCATATCCTTTCTCTCTTCACATAGAAATATGTCTGTTCTAACAACTTTGCTTAAAGTGCATGTATGATAAATTTTTGATATTGCAGTACAACATCTCTCATCCACTCTATTAAGTTATGGTTACACATCTAGTTACATATTTCTTATATATTGAAAGTTTTTCTATTGATAATGTAGTTGGTAGTTAACCATAGCTGTATCTTAAAGATCTTGTATTTTGTTTCACTCATTGCTTCTCAAATATATTTCCTATTGTTACTGGATATAATTTGTATCTGTGAGTGACATATTCTGGCTAAGCACAAAAGTTGAAAATTATAAATCTTTGCCGTCAGTGTTTCTTTTGATTATTCTGGTAAGCAATTTCTCTGCTCTTGCAGATTTTAGATTGTTTTACTATCCTGAGATAAATTCTCATCAGTAAAGAGTTGAACATTGCATGGAGTTATAAAACATGGATGTAAGACTTTGTTGTAAACTCTAGTCAATTGACTAGAAGCAATAGTAATGTGAGAACTACTAGGCCTACTAGAACTAACACTAAAGTCTCTGATGCATGTAAGGCTGAATCAGTGTGAAGAGTTCTTTTCACTGGTGCACAATACTGCATTTATACCTAAATGAGAGTTATCTTTTTTGATAATCACAGTTTCTCCAGAATTACTGACATCATTGGGCCCTGAACACATTGAGGACTTTTTGACAGGTGCAAATGACATATCTGAAGGAAAATGAGATGTAGATGGATTGGCCATGTTTTCAGGGTAGTTCAGCAATTTCTTTCTCTGTTGGGTGTTGTCATCATGTTGAAGCCAGCTATGGACTGATGTATGCAAATCTGGTTGGTCACTCTTTTGTCCACTGGTATCCCATCAGAGCCAGAAATTAGAGCATCTAAGTCAGATGTATTATGGCCTGTGCTGAATGAATTTCTGTCCCTCTGCACTCTTCTGCATTTCATTGCTGTGGCATGTTGGGGCATTAGTATGAAATCAGTGAGAAGTCCTAACTATCTATCTTTCAATGGATTTTTGTTGAAGTATGGATTTAGTGAAACTAGGGTTTAATAATTAACTCCTCCTGCTATAGTACCACTTCCTATAAGCAAAAAGTAAACAGGATATCATGAAATGGAAGAATGGCCACATTTGGCTGACATGAACCAGATAACCTGATGAAAGCATTGTATAATACTAGTGCCCTAATAAAGAAAAGGAAAAAAGAAGCCCTTATATTATTGTGTGCTATGTGTGAAACCTACATACTAAGTAAAAAAGTTCTGCTCAGTGTGTTTTTCATCTCATGCAATAATAACAATTTTAATTAATGAATGAAATGCATAACAAATAAAAACAGCTAACCATATACCTATCTCTAAGTTAAAGGTAGTGCTAGAGCTGCTGTACCACATTTAGGCTACATTTAACTGCATGAAAGTCTTTTAGAAAACATAATTTAGATAAGAGCAAAGTCAAAATAAAACAGAAATGAGTTTATTGAAGAAGGAAACAAAATGAAAATTCACAAAAAATACAACAAAAAAAGTATAAAAACCATATTTACATATTGTTGAAAATGAAAGCAAATATTTGACTGTTACAATATTTGGTAGTCTGCAATGGTTGGTTATTAAATCTGTCAATTCATAATCTTATAGCTGTCAGAATTTATCTTACAGCTGTCAAAAAAGATGTAACTATGGAAATTACTCTTATCCAATTGCATTAATCAAAAAGCATTATAAATATGGTAAATAGTCAAATAATTAAAAATATTTAAATATGTTTTGATGTTTAAGTAATTGATTAATGTGAAACCTTTGAAAAATTTGGAAAAGTATATGTAGGAAGCAAGTGAAATGTTATTTTAATGCCTTTCTCATATAGATATTATTTGAAATAGATGTCTCTTAAGCAATGTCCCAATAAAGCTTGTTTTAAACAATAGCAACTTTTTCTGACAGTTGTAAGATAAATTCTGACAAACATAAGATTATGAATTGACAGATTTAAGAACCAACCATCTGCAATAGTTAATTTTACCATGTTAATTTATCAGAAATATTCAAGCTAAAATATATAGCACCATTTCATATTGTCAAATTGTTAATTCCAATAATTTGGCAATTCTAATATTGAAATTTATAATTGCTACTTCAGAATAAACTAATGAAAAAGTTTTTAATGTCTTTATGCCACATTAATTTATTGATTAGCAGAGTGTCAGGTTCAAGTAAACTTGTCAACCCAAGTAATGGTCCACCAAGTAAGGTTATTAAGTGCTACAAATTTCAGGAAACTGTAAATTTGAAGTATGGTGGACTCCACAAAATGACTACAACCATTAATTAATAAATTGAATTGAAGGGTTTCAAAAAAATAAAGACCCTAAACAAGTGGCTTTTCTGTGTAAACTGCAAGTTTGAGTGAACTGCACTGGTCACCATGTAATGGTTTAATCATTTAAATTAATTAAAACAACAAATTTCAAAACTTGAAAATTCAGAACCTATGTAATGGCTTCACTATTTAATTATCTAAAATAAATTGAAGAATTTAAGTCAGCTGCAAATTGAGACTGTAGTAGTTAACATGCATTGGTTTCAAATATACTGTGGCATCAGCATGAAAATCTATGTTGATTAACACCAGAATTTGCTGATGTCACAGTAATTAATGGCCTGAATCCAGTGCTAGAATGAGACTATTCCTAATAAAAGTTAAGGGTGACAAAGGAGATCAGGTATGGGAAGGGTGCATGGCCCCACTCAGCTGACCTGATACAGAGAACCTTTATAGAAAGAGTCTTATAAGACAGGAGCCCTAATTCAAGTAAAGAGAGAGAGAAGCCCTATAAGTTCTTGTGTCTGAAGTGTACCATATGTGCTTGTGTATCTAAATTCAGTGCAGGCCTCAGCTTATGCAATTTTGGTGCTGCATTAAATATAGTAAACAAAATGAAAGACAAGCAGTTGTGAAAAGCCCTATACCTAAACCTGCTGAAGTGCTGATGAAACTTTTAAAGCTGTTCCTGAACAAGGCACCCTTGGCAACAATCAGATAATTTAGAAAAGCATTTTAATAAATAACATACACAACTAGAAGTAAGGGTAGAGTAAAATCTATTAAACTTTGATCAAAAAAATCAAAGTATTTAAACATAAAAACAAATGTTTGATAAACAAAAGAAACACTAAAAGCATACTGTGAAACTATGAGTAAGCACTAACAGGTCCCTTGTTAACCTTTTCCCACAGTAATAAATTAAATCAGAATTACTGCACAGAAAAAAATTCAAACATTTAAAATTGCACAGATTGTCTAGCACTCTTTACGTCAAACAAGGCAATACAAATTCATATAAATATATTGTACAATTGATATTTACTAAATTAAAAATATTATTGACAAAAATGTTTGTTATGCATTCATTGATGCCACAATACTACAGTGGTAACTGTGTAAGGGCTTTGTACTGTACAAAGATTGTTAAACAGCTTTTGTGCCTTTAGAACCTAATGTGTTCATGATGATCTGTTCTATTCACAGGACAGTAATTAAAGGAGTCATTGTCTAGCTGAGAGTTATGCAATAAGATTGTTAACATTAGGATTATTGTGGCATTGGTGAGAAATCAGCATGCACTTCTACTATTCTATCTTATTGAGGGTTTCAAGGTGATGAATGAATTGACCAATGCTACAAATATTTAACTAACTCCTCCTGCTATTATATCCTATCCTAATTAAAGTAAACAGGAGATCATGTTAGGGAAGTGTGGTCACACTTGGCTGACCAGATACAGATAACATTTTAGAAGAGTTGTATAAGAATACAACCCTAATTAGATTAAAAACAAGAAGCCCTAACTCTTGGGTGCAAGTGGTGAACCAAAGTGCTAAGCAACTGAACATATGTTCAGTGCATTTCTCATATTGTGCAATTTAGGTGAAAGCAATAATAATAAATTTCATTATGGATGAATAGCAGAACAAGTGCCTAACCATATGACAAACATAATTAAAGGATGGCTATTAACCAGTTTGTCTGCCAAATGGGTGTCCTTTAACCATGCAGTTGAAAAAATAGAAACACATTTTATAAAAGTAAAGTCAAAATAATAAAGTAAAAAAAGATTTACTAAGAATGACTGCTGATCCCAAAATGAATAAATCACACATATTTATATAAATGAAAATAGTGAAGGAATCAAACAATAGTACACTATTTCTTACAATAAATAAATAAACAGGTTCTGTACAATAACCCTATAAGCTAAAAAAAGTACTGCATACTAATTTAATGGAAATAATTAAGCTAAAATTGCTGCAGTTATACTAATCCCTCCTAAATTGGGCTATTTTAGTCCATGATTTCCACAGTGTCTGGTTTGATGATGTTATGTCACATGTAGAGCCCCTTATATACTTTTTTGAATCTATCTGTAATGAAATAGAAGTCTTGAGGTAGGTATTTGTTTGTTGATAATTCTGGTGTAATACTTTCTACACAGAGTTGTTAATTGTTTTCCAGTGGAGATATAATTAGCAATTTATCATATAAAAGCCAATTATTGAGCTTGGCAGAGTTAGGAAAAATAGCAAGTACATTGGATTTGGTATCATTTTGCAGTAGAGACATCATTAACAATATATTACATAAAAGCCAATTCTTGAGCTTGGGAGATTTAGGAATAATGGTAAGCTCAACAGTTTTGCTTTTGAATAATAGTTCTCATATTCCATGTGAAACTGGGAATGTTAATGATGGTGACAAAGTAAGGATGTGATGCTCCACTTCTGACTGTTTAAGTATTGGAGTAGTTTTGTTTGTAACATTCCAGAGAGCATTGAGCAGTGGTAGATCTCTGACTGAAATGGCAGCAGTGCTTTGTTGTTGCTACTGGGGTTTTGTGACAGCATTCTCTTCCTCAAAGTTCAAATCAAACAAACAATTTGAATAAGTATAACATTTTTCAGAAATGTATGTGTTTAGAGTGCACACCCTGTGGGGAGGAAATGTACATGAAGGCTTAATAACAACTTTAGGATATGTTATGGGATTGTGAAATTGTTCCTGAATGTATGTATCAGAATTATTTGTGATATTTGAATGAATTTGTTTTTATTTGACTTAGGAGTTTTATGGCTTTCAGATAGTCATTACTCATGACTGATTTAGGTTGGTAAAGGTTAGATTATTACAATGACCTGTGTTTGAACAGTTGGAGTGGGTTGTTCTACAGTTATCAGAGTTGTTAGTGTGTGGGGATTTCCTTTTTATGTATAGTAGATTTTCTTTGTGTATTGCATCAAAGCATTTGCAATTCTCTATTTCCATGAGTACAATTCTTTCTTATATTTTGCTCATTTCATCTTCAATGGTTTTGAGTTGATGTGTGGATTGACCAATGCTAAATAATTAACTATCTCCTTGTAGCATCATCCACATAAATCTGAAATAAGCAGAATGGATTAAGATCAAAGAAAAGATGATTAAAAAATATTGTAATCAAATCAATTAGAATAATTTAGATTTATTTGTATTATGCAACTAATAAACAACATGTGTCAAAAAAGAGCTGATAAAAATACTTTTGACTAAACAAGGGGGCAAAGTCACTTCCATTATTTTTAGCCACCATCTTGACAGAAGTTTAAATTTGAATCAACAGGTACTTTTCTGAAATTACTATAAATAGATTAAAAACCTTGTAAGAGTTTGATAAACAATTTTACTTGGAATTCTTATTTTTTTATACTTTAAAGGTTTGAATATTTAATACAATGTCAAGCTAATCAAGTGGTGTTTAGTTGTGGTCTGGATCCATCACAGAGAATGATTCTAGGGTCCCTGTGCCAGACCACAAAATTGCACATAAGTTAGGTGTAGGGGTTTTCTCTCAATTAGCCAACTAGCATTTCTTTACTACATGTATTAGAATAATTGATTGTCAACAAACAGTTGGATGACTGAAACTTAGGAAATATATCAATACTATTTTAGATCCAAATTAATGACCCATAAATGACTGATAAAGTGACCAGACATGTATTAGATTATAAATGTAGGTTAGGAAGTTGTTTGAACCAAATATATTTAAACAAGCCAATATATTTCAGTAATGGCTACATGTAATAGTTAATGAACAACTAGTAGCAAGTCAAGTTGTGAATAGATAGAACACTTTTACAAAATGGAGTTTAAGTTGAGTTGTGCTGTGCCTTGTGTATATACTGAGCTAGGATAGGTTACACATAAACTGTATTGATTGAGCTGATATGTGGCACTCAATCAAACAGATGAAATGGTGAAACTGGATGTGGAGATCAGCTTCGGGTGGATGCCCATTATAGATCATTGGATAGATTACCACATGGCTTTGTCACCTAAATAGTGAATGGTTAATTCTAGGTTACATAAGTTAACAGAAGCAACAAGTCAAGCAGTATGTAACAAGTAAATCCCTACCCGCAGTAACATGACTGATGTTATACAGTAACAGTAGATATATAGTGACAATGCCTGGTAGAGGATGTTACATGGCGACCATGACAGCCAAGAACAGCAACTCTAAAGAAGAAACATTCAGTGGAACTACCCACAGACAACAACAAGAGCTACAAGTAAAAGTGGAAACAAGCAACAAACAGTTACATGGAAAAACAACTAGTTAAGAGAGAGAGATACCTGAAACCAAACAGAAGCACTTCATCAGGATCCTGGAATCGTGATCAAGAGGATGGAAGACCACTATGAACCAAAGAAAAAAATGACAAAAGGAAAAAAAGGAAGCATGAAGAAAATTAAAGAGAAATTAAAGCAGTAACTCCCAGAACTATATGATCATCACCTTACTTTGGTGAAAACTCAGCCACAGACACAGAACTGCAATCCCTCAGTTCACCCACAGAAACAATCCCCCAGACACAAATCCACCAGACATAATGGATATGCTAAGGAAGATCCAGGAAAATGAAGCACTCCTTAAACATGAAATAGAACAATTAACTAAGAAAGTCAAAGAAATGGAATGACAAACAAAATGATACTGACTGAAATCAGATTAAATATGGAGATGTGGCTAGATGAACAAAGCCAATTATTCCAAAATGAGATCAAAACTCTCACCCACCAATTATCAGAGTCCAATAAAAGGTTTTTAGAACAAAACCAACAATGGCAAGAGAGAAATCAAGGACAATGACCTACAGGTGGGAGAACTAGAACAGCTGAAAGATAAATTACAATTATTACAGCTAACAGAAGAGGAAAATAGGAGCAGTATGCAAACCCATGAAATAGAATTTCATTCCAGAAAGAAAAATGAACTGCAGGCACCACATATACCATCCTGCAAAGAAGTGACATACAAAGAATCAGATGAAGAATTAGACTTCAAGAAACAGAAAATCATTAACAAAATCACAAAAGCAGTAACTACACAACTGCAAGAAGAAGATGCCATAAAAAAACCCAGGAAACTTATATATGAGGACTCAATCTTACCACAATTAACAACCAGCAATACAATACCTTGCAAAGCAACCCTACCCAAATTTAATGGAAGGGTAGATGGTTATAATCCAACATTTGCCAAATGGCTACAAATGTTTGAGTTGACAATGGCAGAGCAAAAAGTGAGCCAACAGGCAGCAGCAGCAAGATTCCCATTATACTTAACAGGGGCAGCTTCCCAACACTATTTGCTTTTGGACACAGAATTGAAAAGAAACTATCAATTACTAATTGGAGATTTTATGAACTACTATGAGAATGAGAGTTTTAAAAATCAATACCAAATCATTCTAAATGCAATGAAGATGAAAAAAACCAATGACATTCAAAATTACATGCAACAAGTTGAATGATTGCTAATGCTCAGTTCAAGAGAAAACAGATGTTCTAAATCTGATTTGTTCTTGCACATTTGCAAGGGGATGCCAGAAAGCATCAGAGCACAGTTTGAAATCAAATGTGATGTTGACAATAAGTTGGAAAGAATTATTAGAAAGGTGGTTGACATACAAGCAACCATTGAAAACAATGCCTGGATATATGAAAAAGCTGCATGGCATAGAGAAGGACCAACTTGGAAAAAACAACCTTAAACCAAGCACCCCCAATAAAGCCTACACAGAAACAGAGAGCATCATGTAATAGAGAACCATGTAATATCCTCTACCAGGCATTGTCACTATATATCTACTGTTACTGTATAACATCAGTCTTGTTACTGTGGGTAGGGATTTACTTGTTACATACTGCTTGACTTGCTGCTTCTGTTAACTTATGTAACCTAGAATTAACCATTCACTATTTAGGTGACAAAGCCATGTGGTAATCTATCCAATGATCTCCAATGGGCATCCACCCAAAGCTGATCTCCACATCCAGTTTCACCATTTCATCCATTTGATTGAGTGCCACATCTCAGCCTAATCAATACAGTTTATGTGTACCCTATCCTAGCTCAGTGTATACTCAAGACACAGCACAACTCAACTTAAACTCCATTTTGTAAAAGTGTTCTATCTATTCACAACCTGAATTGTTACTAGTTGTTCATTAACTATTATGTAGCATCATCCCAAAAATAATAGCTGCAACAAATGAAGGATTAATGTTGAACAATTATAGTGATTAAATATAATCAAAAAATATGATTGTAAAATTTAGTTAATGATTCAATTCATTTTTGTAAGATGCAACTAAGCTACAATATTGTTCAAATTAAGAGAAACTTGTTAGCCAATCAAGTAACATTTGACAAATTGCAATGAGCAAAATTACGCTTACATATGAACAGCCATATTGGCAGAAGAATTATTTGAAATTCAAAATCAGCAGGTACTTTAGAAATTTTAAATAAATAGCTTTGAATTTAACTAGAAATTTGATGAACAATAAATTCTTTGGAGTTTATTTTATTTTCATTCTTTGTTTACCTGGTTTGATTATTTAATAAAATGTGCAGCTAGGCAAGTTGTGTCAAGTAGTGGCTGGATTCCATCACAGGATCGATTCAAAGGGTCCTTGTGCCAGTCACGAAACCACACTTATGTTATGGTTAGGAGTTTTTTGATTCTTGCCTAGTCTGACTATCAATCTATACATGTATGAAATAATTAATGCTTGAAATGACTGGATAGTCAAACCCTAGGAATATATATATATTCTTAATAGTAGGAGACTTGACTATAATTGACCAAATAAATGACCTTACATGTATCATTAATAAATGTAGGTATAGGAAACTGCAATCTTATTAATTAAATTACAAAGCCAATAATTTTATGGTAATGGCTACCCTAATATTACTTAAATGCAGTTAGTGTCAATGCCCGGTTGCTTTACTTAATCAAATCAACAAACACTTTACAAAATTGAGTTTAAGTCAGTTACAACTTGACTTGAGTGCACACACTGAGCTAAAGTAAGGTACACATAATTAGTTCCAGTTGAGCTGAGATGGTGCAGTGGATTCAGTCATTGTTTGTGAAGGAACTGTGTTGTGGGGATCAGCTTTGGGCAGTAGCCCACAGAAGAACTGAAGAGGAAACGCCACATGGCTCTGTCACCTAAACAGTGATAATCAATATTCAATTAACTTAACTAGTTAAATAAAAAAGGAAAAGTTGGCGGTTCAATAACTTAGTAACTCCTCACCCACAATTTACTGAGTGATAGTTATCAACAATAATACATGGTGTAAATAGGCCAGGTGGAGGATGTTACATGGCGACCATGACAAATAAGAACAAAGTCAACAGAGAAGAAACACACAGTGATACTCTTTCAAAACTCTGAAACAACTCAAAGGAAAAGTGAAAAGGAGCAACAGAGCAGCAAATGGAAATACAAAGTCAGTAAAGGCAGAAAACCTTAACTGCAGCAAGTGCAACCTGGACTCTTGAATTGTAACCAAACCAGAAAGCCACTATGACATTAAGGAACAATGACAAATAATAAAAGTAAGGAAGGAAGTGCAAAGAAAGTGATACTGAAAACCACCACCCCTATGGCGACATGATCATCATCCTATCCAAGGAACTCGGAAGCAACCCAGACCCCAGA
>CABFPE010000570.1:273557-292325 GCA_900660155.1 Hofstenia miamia
AAATGGGTAACACCTCACCTGCAGTTTACCAAGCATTCCTTGACAGTAATGAGACACGGCGTAACAAGCTAGGTGGAGGATGTTACAATAGCTTTGAATTTAACAAGAGATTTGATGAACAATAAATTTTTTGGAGTTTACTTTATTTTCATTCTTCAATTATCTTGTTTGATTAGTTAATAAAATGTGCAGCTAGGCAAGTTGTGTCAAGTAGTGGCTGGATTCCATCATGGGATCGATTTGAAGGGTCCTTGTGCCAGTCATGAAACTGCACTTATGTTATGGTTAGGAGTTTTTCAATTCTTGCCTAGTCTGACTATTGATCTATACATGTACAAAATAATTAATGCTTGAAATGACTGGATAGTCGAACCCTAGGAATATATATATTCTTAATAGTAGGAGACTTGACTATAATCGACCAAATAAATGACCTTACATGTAGTACTATTAAATGTAAGTATAGGAAACTGCAATCTTATTAGTTAAATTACAAAGCCAATAATTTTACGGTAATGGCTACCTTAATATTATGTAAATGCAGTTAGTGTCAATGCCTGGTTGCTTTACTTAATCAAATCAACAAACACTTTACAAAACTGAGATTAAGTCAGTTACAAATTGACTTGAGTGCATGCATTGAGCTAAAGTAAGGTNATATATATATTCTTAATAGTAGGAGACTTGACTATAATTGACTGAATAAATGACCTTACATGTATCATTAATAAATGTAGGTATAGGAAACTGCAATCTTATTAATTAAATTACAAAGCCAATAATTTTATGGTAATGGCTACCCTAATAATACTTAAATGCAGTTAGTGTCAATGCCTGGTTGCTTTACTTAATCAAATCAACAAACACTTTACAAAATTGAGTTTAAGTCAGTTACAACTTGACTTGAGTGCATGCACTGAGCTAAAGTAAGGTACACATAATTAGTTCCAGTTGAGCTGAGATGGTGCAGTGGATTCAGTCATTGTTTGTGAAGGAACTGTGTTGTGGGGATCAGCTTTGGGCAGTAGCCCACAGAAGAACTGGAGAGGAAACGGCACAACGCTCCGTCACCTAAACAGTGATAATCAATATTCAATTAACTTAACTAGTTAAATAAAAAAGGAAAAGTTGGCGGTTCAATAACTTAATAACTCCTCACCCACAATTTACTGAGTGATAGTTATCAACAATAATACATGGTGCAAATAGGCCAGGTGGAGGATGTTACAATTACATGTAGCCATTACTGAAATATATTGGCTTGTTTAAATATATTTGGTTCAAACAACTTCCTAACTTACATTTATAATCTAATACATGTATGGTCAATTTATTGGTCATTTATGGGTCATTAATTTGGATCTAAAATAGTATTGATATATTTCCTAAGTTTCAGTCATCCAACCATTTGTTGACAATCAATTATTCTAATACATGTAGTAAAAAATGCTAGTTGGCTAATCAAGAGACAACCCCTACAGATAACTTATGTGCACTTTTGTGGTCTGGCACAGGGACCCTTGAATCATTATCTGTGATGGATCCAGAGCACTACTAAACACCACTTGATTAGCTCAACATTGTATTAATTATTCAAGCTGTTAATGTAGAAAAAAATAAGAAATTCAAGTAAAATTCTTCTGATATCATAGAGGATATTACATCCTCCTGTTATTATACCCTATCTTAATTAAAGTTAAAAGTAATCAGGAAACATGTTAGGGAAGAGTGGCCACACTTGATCAACCTGATACAGATAACCTTTTAGAAGAGTTGTATAAAACTAGAACCCTAATTAGATTAAGAAACAAGAAGCCCTAACACTTTTGTGCAAGTTGTGAACCTAAGTGCTAAAGTGCTAACCTAAGCCCAGTGCATTTCTCATATTGTGCAATTTCAGTAAAAGAAATAATAATAAATTTTGTTACAGTTGAATAGCAGAAAAAGTGACCTAGTCATATGTCCAACCTAGTTAAAGGATGGCAATTGATCAGCTTGTCTACTGAATGTGTGTCCTTTAATGATGCAGATGAAAAATTAGAAACAAATTTTATAAAAGTAAAGTCAAGATAATAAAGAAAAGAAGGATTTACTGAGAATAACTGGTGATCCAACAATGAAAAAATTGCAAATATTTATACAATGAAACAATAGTACACTGTTGCTAACATGAATAAATAAAACAGGTTTTGTACAAAAACCTTTTAAACTAACAAAAATATTGCATAATAATTTAATGGAAATAATTATGCTAAAATTGCACAGTTTACAAAAGAATTAAATTAATTAATGTTGTTATACCACATTATTATAGCTTGGTTCAAGACTTGCTTGTCTTTGCTACTCAAAAAGTATATATTTCATTTATGTCCTTTGCCTTCTGGGGCAACATACTTTACAAAAATTGTCTTTGCAGGAAATGAGGAAGCAGAGTGAGAACCTCATCATCAAGTGGTGGTTGTTGAGGTATTTTAACATAACTTCAACAATTTTGCTTTGTGACTAAATTTTACTTATATAAATGTAACTAAATGAAAATAAAAATATCAAATAAAATGAACAAATAGATCATGTAACTTAGAATAATTGAAAATACCAACTAAGTTTTTATGAAAAAACTAGTAAAATAATTTATTTTCAAGCAGAAAAAGTAAGAGGGTTATATTAGCTAAATAAATTTTAAAGAATTAAGTGCTTTTTATCAACTGACTTTCTGTTACTATTTTCTTACTTGTTATTTTTTTGCTTAGTTTCAAACAAAACTAATCTTTTAAAATATAATTCTAACTTAAGCAAATGAGTTTCTTGCACTTTGAGATTGTCTGTCAGGACAGAACTAAATTGGTATTGACCTAGACTATTTTTCAAAAAGTCTAAAAGATTAATTTTATTTGTTACAATTCTCACTTGACTTAAATCTAGCTTAACAAATATTTAATATTTATTCATTATGGGGTTGACATCCCAATAATCAGATAATAATAAGTACTACTCTTTTGTGATACTTGATTAGAGCAGAATTCCTACAAGGTTCTAGAATAGTTAAAAGTAAACTATTAAGATTGATTAAGAGAAGTTTCATAGGTTAAAAGTTAAATTAATAAAAAATTAATCATGAGCATTTATATGACTGATTTCCCCTTACTTTTCTCCTATTGTATTTTTTAAATTGTCCTCTCTACTTTTTGTGCCATCTCCAATTTCAATAAGTAATCATTTTATTTAAATATCTAATGGAAACTAATTTGTTTGAATACACTCATAGCAAATAAGTACCTTGCACATTTGAAATTTCTGCTTGGACAGAACTAAGCTCATTTTGTCTCTGATGGTTTGTCAAATGCTTAACAGATTAGTTTTGCTTGTTACAATTATATTAATCAAATAAATTTATTTTCAAAAAATAAACTATTCGTAAGCATTTTGAGGTTGACATCACAATAGTCCTATTAAGGCACATTCTATAGTAAGTGCAGTTCTGATTCATTTAGCCTAAATTTTAAATGAAAACTAATCTGTAAAAATTTTCCTTATAATTATTTAGAGAATTCTTCAAAGTGAAGATTAATAAGAGATTATAACATTATTATTTGAATATATTTTTGTAAAATTATGTACTATTTAAATCAAAAAACTGTATGCTACAAAAGATTCATAATGGAGTCATAGGTAAGCTTATTAAAGAAATAATTAATTGCAGAGTATGTATATTATTTTGTTAGTTGAGAATGCAATGTGTCAAAATATAGTGTGCATAGATGCCTGTATTTTTGAAAATGTAAAATGAAATCACCTATTTCAATTTTAAGTGCATGTTAGGTTTCCTAAAGCTATTGTTAATTGTAAGCACTAGTCATTAATAATATAACTGCTTTCAAATTACTATGTTTTCCACAGTCCTGTTATATTCTTGAAAATAAAAAATATTTTAAATAAAAAAAACGTACTCATTTTTTGTATATTTTAAACCTAGTTTTATATACATTGGTAAAGATGTCTTCAATTTAGGACATATATATTTCGTAACAAAAAGCATGTACTACATTTCTCTTACAACTTCAATAAATTTTTCAAGAATTTTCTTTTATATTTCAGTCCATAAAATAGTTGCTATTTGCTTGTAAATGTTGACAATTACTGTAATGGTGTTCTTAGCAATTATATGAAAAATTTTGATTTTTACCATATGCAATTTTTATGGAGCATTATATTAATGAATCTAACACATTTAGTTCAATAACATTTGGGAAGATTTAGTGATTTATGTTTTCCTGTATTTCAAGGCAAAAATTCTTTGCCATTGAGGAAGTGCGAAAACGTGTTTTTCAATACATTAAAAGTTATTTTTAAGCCTCAAAATGTGTTTGTGAAATAGATTCTATTTTCTTTTACCTAAGGTTTTCATTTTGAATAGTTTTTTTAAAAGTAATGCATTTTGCATCTACAGCTTATTTATTTGATGTATTAACTTGTTGCTTAATAAACCCATTAGTAAATAGATTGGTCTGTTAGTGCGATGAATGGTTGAATATTTTTGATATAATGGTATTTCTCTATTCTAAGAATACAAATAATTCCTTTCTATTGGCATAATTTCATTCACTGAGTTATAAAATATGGTAATCACTTTTTTTTTCTTAAATGTTCTTGCTTTGAATATTTTACGTATTGTTTCCAACACAAACAATTAAGCGGAAACATTTAATTGAGAGCAATAAATTTTTTATATAAAATCGCTAATAGTAGTGAAAAATATAATTGCTCTCAATTCTATTTTCTGTTTTAAACCCATTGGCAGTTATACGTTTATAATAAATGAGTTTTTCTTAATCATTGATATTAATGAATCAATTTTTTCATTTTATTGTGGTGCATTCAGTTTTCTTGTAAGATGTAAGTTATAAGCTGTAATTTGTACTAAATTTATATGTATTGTTATCATCAACTAAATATTGCAACACTTGTAAGAGATTATGTAATACCTTACAAAATGTAGTTAGGCGTCTCAGTAAAAATGTTAAATCATTGCTATATTTTCATAATATTAGCTTCCATTAAGTTCACAGGTTAATTTAATTTTCGGAAAAAATTTATATTGTCATTTATATACATCTATACATCAAATTTCAATTTTGTAGTGTCTAACACTTTCATTTTTGGCTTTGGCTATGAACACATCTTACAATTATTTTCATATTCTTTTTACTCATATTTTGCTATTCACATAATTCAGAAATGGTTTTGATTTGTTACTATATTTTTTCAATGTTTTTGAATAAAGTATCATGTTTGTTTAATATATGAACGCATAGTGAAAATGTTCTTCTTTGAATGTATAGAAAAGTAAATACAATATATTTGTCAACACTAGATGGCGATCACTTAATTTAAGCAGCATATGCATTGAAGCAATAGGAACCTTTTGTATCACGATTTATGCAATTGCATATTCGAGCTCAAAGCTTTAAGGGTTAATTATCAAAGCCGTTTTATCTTGGGGAAACACTGCTTTGATCAACTGCATGTAAGAAGTTTTTTCGAACATAATAACAAATGCAACGTAAAAAATCATTACAGTAACAATTCCACCTACTTAAATTGATAACTTAATTTAGATTTTTATAAATTCGCACTTCCCTTTATCCTGATTTGTGTTGATAATTATTGTACAAATACTTCATTTGTCTTTTATTCATTTAGAATATAACTTATCATGTATCATCTGGAAAATTGGTAAATGTTATTTTTCGCGTTATTTTGACATACCTTTACAGCAAAGCTTTTGGAATAGTAATTTTGTGAAATTGTTATTAGCTATCAATCAAGACCTAGCAGATTAAAATACCTAACCAACTCAATTATTTGTCTATGCCATCACCTCGTGTAAAACTGGGTGTTTAAATTGTATTGTCTTCATTTTTGCCAATGTCCTGAGATGTGACAATGTCAATTGACGGATATAGTTTCTTCATTATTAATAGTGAATTTTAAAAGCAATGAATATTTTTTCATTTATGTCAACTAGTTTGCAACATTCTGCTCTGAAAAGTTTTTTATTATCCTTGATCATGGAATTGGGTTTGTAAGCTGTCCTCTCCATATCATCAACAGTCCTTGGATGCAATTTTCAAGATAACGTGTTGTTTTTTAAATTTAAAAATTTATTTGTTACAATTTTCATTGCAAAACAAAACTAGATAAAGAATACAGTAAATGCAATTATCGAAATCATCTTTTGTTTGAATGATTTCCAAAGATTTCGACAAATTTTATGCACGCAATTATATAAAACATTCGTTACGCATGTCACTATGCCAAAACAACAATCAGTTCATACTGCAGTAAATTGTTTAAACCGCAGATTTTTTTGAAAGCAATTGATCAAACTCATTAGTGAATATTGACTAATTTGTGTTAAAAATGACCTTAAAAGACAGAAATAGCTTTAACAGTAAAAAAATCAGTTGTTGCCTTCGTTATCAATGATTTTTTACGCTATTTTGCCTAGTTATTTTAATAAAAACATTATTTAATGACACTTATATTAATTGTATTCAGTTTGGAAGCAGCACTGGGATTATCCACAGCGCGGCGCAGGATAGCTGATTTTATCGATCTTGTCTTAATTCGTGGATGTCCAACATCGTAGCACACTTGAGAGAATCTCCAATGTTGGCTGTTACACCAAGTTAATTATTTTTTATTAATAAATGCTATTTGTTCGTTGCATACTGTTGATACAATTAATTATTATGAAACAACCGTTGCGTAGATCGAGTTGTCAGCCATTATTCCGGCTAAGTCAGAAGAAACCGGGAAGTCGTGAAATGTAATAATTCCAAATAAACATTTGAAAAACGCGTTCCGAACGAATGGGTTGTTTGTGGTGGTTCTTTTGAATTTCCTCCCCACTCTCTAGAACTTACTACCCGGAATTTTTTATTTCGATCTTGAAATTAGTGAAAACGTGTGCAGAAAATTGCTATTTCAAGGACTGCAAAATGATTGAAAAAAGAAAACATCAAAATAAATTGTATTTTCATGAATTGCGTATATTGTATATTGTTGTCTAATTAGATTTAAAATTTGTGAAATGTTTATAACAAGTGTATCGTTCTTCTTTCAGTGATATTTCTATATTTTATCTTGAATGACAACAGCTTTTGAATTTTTGCGAGAAGAATAAGTTAATCGTGTCTCTACTGTTTGATTAAATTATTATCTTCAATGAAGGTTGCGTATAAAATTAGGTAGCAAGATTTCAACGATTACGAAACGCGAAATTATATGATATTTTAAATGAACCACCGATAAACTTTGTATGGCAAAAGAATATACGTGAGATTCGTAAAGTTTCTCTCGACGTCGACATAGGATCAAATTTGGCTTGCACTGCTCTCTAGGATGGTATTAAAAAACGCTTTTATTTAGAATATCAGCATAGCCAAAAGTAAAATCTCCTAATATTTGACACATTTGAAGTTTTACAATTGATGATGGAAGGAAATGTTACAGTCGACACTTTTCAAATGCTCGCAAATTATTTAAATGTTTTGTCCATTGTACATTATACGTTGATTTAGCTTCCCCAATGAGTTCCAACAGGATGTTTAGGAAATGACATTTTGGTTTTTGCTGTGAAAAGAGCCTTGCTGGTGTTATTCTTAATATAGGCCGTTTCTTAAAAAATTGCGTATTTTATTACTTATTTCTTCAAAATAGTATAGGAATAGAAATTGTTAATTTATGATTTCAGATTTGCACTGTAGATGATTAATGAAATACTTAATGAATATAACTGAAAAATAATAAAATTTTGTAATTTCAATTTCTCGTATTTATTTTCTTTCTATATGTTTCTAATTTAAAAAAATAGTGAATTTCGAAAAAACTGTATATTGTGACACCAATTTACATTAATGTATACAACCTTAGTCAGCGGAACCTTATTTACGCATTAAATTACATGTACAAATCTTTCCCACCTTTGTTGATTATTGACATGAAATCATACTCCATCTAATTGAGTGCATGACCCATTCTGTGTTTTGTAAACATTGGTAGTTGTCCCCGGATTACTTGAAGTCGAGGAAATTACAATCTAGTGAATATGCCGGTTGTGGCAACTGAATTATAATTCAGTTTTAACTTTTCATACTTCGTACAGCAAGCTAAGTATGTCTATGCTCTATTGATTATTTTATAAACGAGCTAGAATAATTTTAACATGTCTATTTAAGGAATTTAATAAAATATCTATAGTACAACTTTGAAAGCCATAGATTAACTATTTCTATCCCTACACTATTTCGAAAAAGTAAATAGTAAAACACGAAACTTTTTACGATGCGACATATATTTTCATAAAAGATACAGTTGGATTCTCGTCTCGTACATAATCTGTTAACCGATGCAATGCATCCACAGTGCATATTACATGAAGCATTTCATCGTATGTTTCCTTCAAAATTTTAAATTGATATCTCCTTCGGATGATTGCTGACGTAATAAGCTGAATGACATCTTGTGGTCTGTTCTAGGAAAATGTAGTTCTCAATTTTGTGTAGTGGTTTGCCCGACACTAACTCAGTACTTGGCAGGTTCTTTTCAAATGATTGTCTTGTAGGGTAGTTGTTGTAAGGACCTGTTTTCATGATTTCAGCCCTGTATTCCTAGCATGTTTTGGTGTTGTAATATGGGCGGTAAATCGCTATTTGACGTTGGTAATTAACTTCAGCTGAACATGCTTGGCAAATACCGTATTGCAATGTATGTCCAGATTTTTTAAACAAATTTTACTCCACTGAGATTCGATTTTGGACTAAAGCTAAAGAAATGCGTGAAAAGTTGCATAATGGTAAACGTATTTTTACCCGTATCCTGATTATCTTCAACAATTTTTCAAATTAACAATTTTCCTTACTCTATTCTTCTCTTAAAATTTTTAAATGCCTTGAAGATTCAATTAACAACATGAGAGTGACTAAGTATTAATATAAACTTGATTTACTTCAGTCGCAGCATACTAATTCATTATTTTGAATATATAATATACCGTAATAGTTCATTTATTGAATGTCAACTACTGTTCGTTTCTCTGAAATTGTATAAATAAGGGTATGTAAAATGCAATTTGGTCTGCTAAAACCATATACCCTTTGCTTTCAGAATTAACATTCATGAATTCAAAATATGCCTAGTGTTAATCATGGTTTTTGATGAATGTGAATTTGAGAGAACTATGAATACGTAGTTAGTCACTTTTATGAATGATACGCATTTAATTTGAATCACTAGCTCTTGGCTTTTGGTAGCTAAGATGTTTGAATAATTTTACTTCCTACCAAAGCAAACACCATTAGATTAGTATATTCCTAATATTTTGCAATAAATTTCTGAGTGAAGGGCTTTGTTTGTTCTTTCACTTTTGTTAAAATGCACTCGAAACTAACGGTTTGATTTATCAGAATTATGTGGTCAAGAAACTCTTTGGTAGCCTAATTTTATTAACTTTGTAGTATCCATTCCGCATTATTCCAATTTGAATTAAAATATTTTATGAGGTCAATGATCGTTTATCGATTAACGGAATATTTCGACAAATGCTTTTTATGTATCTGTTTCAAAACAAAAAATTTAATTAATCAGTAATTTTGCTAAATTTAAGCACTCACAGTTTGAGCTTCGTCATAGACTGTATTGTTTCCAAAATGTGGCACTGTTTTCTATGATTTTAGTTAAGTGTTATGCAATTCCAAATTCAGTGTCATTTTATTGGCGTTGTTTTAAAGATTCAGCGCGTTATATATACTTTTTTATCCGCTGATTTGAAATTTTATAACAGCCATTAGCGCGTTGCAATATTTTCTTTTAAATTCTTCCTAGTTGTGATTTAAGCGCGCTCGTCTATTCTCAGTGCGGATAAATTCTTTTTTCTCTCTACGTAGAGTGCAAACCAAGTATTTGGTATAATGGATATTTTAACCAGGATGATGTAAATTTCAGGGTTAGCTGCATCATGGCGGATTTAGAAGCAGTCTTGGCCGATGTCAGCTATCTCATGGCCATGGAGAAATCCAAGTCCACCCCTGCTGCACGTGCCTCTAAGAAAATCAATTTGCCTGATCCCAGCATTCACGTCGTCATGAACAAATATATGCGCGATCGCAATGAGGTCACATTCGATAAGATTTTTAATCAAAGACTTGGATTTTTACTTTTTAAAGAATTTTGTAAGGTAATTTATTATTTTTTATAACGATTTATCCAAGTATTGCACATATTTTTCTAGAAAATTCTGTGTGACCTAATCATTTCAAACAACACGTATACTCATTTTCCAGTATATTTCTAAATATAGGTATAAATTTAATGGATATTTCGCAGACAATTGTGTTAATATCATAATTGCTTTACAACAATATATATGCATGTGCTTAATTTTGCTTAAAATAGATTTTGTTAATACTTTTTGTGTTTTATAATTTTTTAAGCCAGGAACTCTTCTGAGCGCTTTCTTACATGCTAAAGAAATCTTACATTTATATTTTCCACTCTTTCATTATTTTAATAAATATCCCAACGAAATATCCACAATATTTATTATCAGTACATAACTGATAAGCATTCAGTGTTTGGATTGTTTTTTTTACTTGTAAGCGAAATCTTGATCCGCATGTGCTTATTCGAATACCTGTTTTTTTTCGAAGAACATTGACAATTGCTAATCCAAATGAAATCTGATTATGTAAATTTGAACCTTCATATGTAGTGTATGTTCAATAACATATTGAAAATATACACAATATATGCATATTAATGCCACTAGGTGATTGATTGCCATTATGGTTGATGTAGTTTAACATTGAACTAAATTATGGGTATGGGAAAGAAATATTTTTCGCCTTTGTTTTATTGGAATAATGTAGTTCTTTTAGAAAACTTTATCGTTATCTGTGTTTGTATATTAAAATTTGTTTTATATTTGAATGATTTATACTCCGTAAAGTAGATATATGCTTGTATAGAATTCATTTGTCTATAAATTCAGTTTTATATTAATATTTTTAGTAGATTTCGAATCTATTAAACCGTACCACTATTCTATCAGTATTGTCTAATTATTGTGTTATTCTTGAGTTAAGATTCGCTTTCTATTATGTGCAAGCCAAATTTAATACAAATTTCATAGAAATTTCATGCTTAATACTAGTTGATCCAAATATATACACTGCTTGCAATGATAATGCACACTTTGGTCAAGATTTCGAAATATGAACAAAATATTTTTTATCTAAATTCTTATTTAACAATATAGTAACTTGTTGATCAATATATTTTGATTATTTTCATACATTTTTTTCGTAAATCGTTTTTGAAACTTTGGGTTTATAGGAATTCACAAAAGCTTATAACCTACATAGATTCAAATGATTTTTTTCAATATTTAAGAATTCAAATGCTTATTGCAACGAGCTGTTTTTTCACAATTTATATTCTTGTAAGACTAACGCGTTCAATATAATTTCTTTACTAATTTAAGGTTTGCACATTTTGTCTAACTGTATTTTGAAAATATCAATTTCGTAATTTTCGCGCATAATTTATACGGATTTTCTATAGTTTACTTCATATTGCATATATTTTGCGCCTAACATCCGAACTAATTTGTAATTATGAAACTGCAAGAAAGTATGAAAACGCATTTTCTGTAGTCAACAGAATGCCCTTCTTCCACGAAAGCTCATATTCCCCGTTAATATTGTGAATAGTATCTTACGGATAAAGTAAAGGTTATATTGCAAAACTAGACACTTTTTTAAATGCTTTCTTTAAAAAAAATAGAATAAATTGAATATTATATCACATGATAATCTTTGTGAAATTATCCCAAATACAAAACCCCATTGGCGTAAGTGAATTGTGTGGAAAGCATGTTATTTTTTCTGTCCAACATAAGGTTGAAATTACATCTATTTTGCATCTCCGTTTTTTTTGCTTGAAGCATTGCATCTTAAAAATTCTAGAATATTCCACTTTTGTGAAACCGTTAAAATTTGTACTACTCGAAATTCTGGGGAATCCAGAATCACTATTCTTAACCCTAATACTAAGTTAGAATTGGAATATCTTTATTCTAGCAAGAATACTTTCATCGAAATTGAGATCTATTGTATAGATTTTGAGTTTGTTTAAAATCGTGACGTTTATTGCCAAATTTGGATTTAATATTTCTAGGGCCTTAATATGTTGTATAAACGGTTAACGAATGCACAATCTTTGAAAGTTTTCCAAACGGATGCTACATTATGCATTTGCAGTCTTGCAGTTTTCTACGCATGTGCTATTTCTCCGCATTTATCGTTTTTAGTTTAATTTCTAAAACATTCTGTACTTGCAAAAGATCAATATGTCAGATAGAATATAATGAAATTAAAGAGGACGACTGTGGTTTCAGTGGAGAAAACTTTGGCGACAGTGGACCACCTATTTCACAACCAAAAAATGTTACAATTGGAATAATTTCAATGGGCGATAAGAAATATGTTTCTTTGGACATTTCTTTAAAATACACACAATCGGAAGCTATGAGATTCCAAGGACTTACCGTAAGCATTTGCAACAGGACAAAATGCTTTCAAAAATCTATCAGTTTCCCTGGTCGACATTTCACCAGTGCAAAAGTTGAAATGATTTTGCCATATCAACTATACATTAGTAAAAAGTATAAACTGCAAGTGATTTCAGAACCCTCACCATTGGGAGGTGGAAGCGAAAATGGTTTTAATAAATATTTCACTGTCAGAAAATCTAATACTACTACTTGTCTCTAATAAGAATTTGATTTCTACAGTGGCGCTTCAAAGACAGCTTACATACTATTTTAACAAATAACTTTAATTATTTAGTTTATACTTTAAAAAACACTTTTTTAAGGCGACAATTAAATTTCCCTTAGATTTTATTTTAAAATAACACGTAACTTTTTGTAACCATAGTAATTTATTAAAGACTTAGTTTAAATTTTGGAATTAGTTGTTTCTTCTTCAGAATTGTCGAAGTTGAGTCAATAACGAAAATATGCACAGTGAGCTAAATTTTTAAATATTTGTATAATGTGATTTCTTAGAAGATGTACGTATGCATGTTTTGAAGATCATCAGCTTGTTTGTTGTTTTCGTAAATTATGCAAGCATATGTAATAAGGTCAACAACGTTCTACTTGTACATTTCATTTAAGTAATTCGTCTGTTGGTTTTGGAAAACTTTCTTAAACAAAATTTGTTAAATTTTAGTCTAATTGAAATTTTGAATGAATATAGCTTTTAATTTATTTACAATTCATTTTTATCTTTTCTTCATATTTACTGTTTATGCCCCTAAATTCTGAACTGTGACAACTCAAAAAATGTTTATTCCTAATAAATTTTCAATGCAACATTTCCAGTAAATTTGGAGCAGATGTTGCTAATAATAGTTCTTCAGAAAAGTTGGGATTCTAGGTTTAGACCGATTGAATCAAAGATTTACTTTTGTACACGTTGCATAAAGTAATACATTTGATGTTTGTTTGCTAAAATTGGAAAGCTTATATGTATTTAACTGTATTTGTCATTGAATTTCTTCACCACCAATATTCATATAATCATGTTGACTGAGTCCCTGATTTATCTCCACTACATTACACCTGTTTTGAATGCAATTGACAGATTTGCGTAGCCCAAACTAGAAGTCTCTAGTATGTAGTTTTATCATTTATAAATATTATTCTACGTCTCTCGACTATTTTAACATGGGTTTCCTGCAATTTTTGCTTTTTCCACAACCATGTCAAAATCTATAAATGAAAGAATTCACTTTGCTAATAATGTAAAACAATTTTATGAGAAGTGCGCGAAATAAATTTTATTATAAAAGACGGGCAGTTGTTTTTGAAAGTTTTGCGTAGGAGTAAGTAGAGCGATGAAATATTCTTTAAGATGCAGACAGTATTTTTTAGAAAAGAATGTAAGCAACTTTTCAGGGATAGATAGCACCTCAAAGTCAAATATGTGTTGTCAAAGTTAAATATAGGGTTCATAAACACAATTTCTTCAATGATTGTGTCTCTAGTCTGAAAACCTCCTAACTCTTATAAAATTCACGTTCCCTTGAGTTGGGAGCGATTTTTCATCAAACGTCCATACGTCGATAAGAAGAATTGTGAAGGTTTTGTTGATTTTTTAAATTAATATCTATGATGGATTCTACATTGATAAATGTAGAATCTAAGAATGATAAATGTTTATATACGCAATTTCACTAATTAGATGTAGTAATTCTTTGCCAAAAGGACGCTTATTTGCATCTTAGAAACGCATTGAAACATGTTTCATGTATATATTCTAATTGTCTTTTCTTTATTTGCTGCATGTAAAGGGAAGCCATGCGAATTTTCCCGATGTAAAGTGAGGGTTGATGATAATCTATCTGGAGAAGATTGCGGCTTTCGTGATAAAGCTATACTTACTGACAAACGATTCCTCAAGCATATGCTTGATTTGAAAAATTCAACATTGGTACTTTATCAGCAGAAGTATTTTCTTCGCTTAAATTTCAGTCTCAAATTCACTAACCAAAATGACTCCACTCTATTTCAAGGAGTAATGGTGAGAATATGCCAGCCTAACTTGTGTCTAGAAAAGTTTATTTCAGGCTATTTTAGTTCTTTTAAAGTAGTCATCTTTGATGTCATCCTTCCAATTCCAATGCATCTTAATGAGAATTATCTGCTTACGCTTCTAGTGTTTCCTTCACAATATTCTAGGACGAGAGATCGCGATGGACTATATAAAGAACTGTATTTTAAAAATTCTACTGCGTGGGAGAAGGACAGCACTTGTGGAACGAGCATTAGTGGGAGTTTTGAAAATAGGCTGTCGAGTTTTATTTTAATGCTTGTTTGTTTGTTATATGTTTGATATCTTTTTAAATTGTTTTATATTATAGCAACGCTTCTGTATTATGTGAATTAGCAGAATATATCTGACTTATTGTAATATTTTTGTTTCGCATCGTTTAGTGTGTATAATTACATGTGTGAATTGCTTTGGTGATTACTATAGACATTGATGTATCTCGGCAACCATCGGAAGTAGTTACTTCAACTTGTTAATACTATATTTGGCATTGTCGATATATATCTAGCATTTATCAAAGCTTTAATTGCATTGCAATAGTTTTCATCAGTTTTTTCTAAATTTAGTCCTAAATGGCAGCTCTAGGTGTGCACTTTTCTCACAGCTGCAATGTAAGATATGTGTCAAAATATCGTTCGCTTGTCTTTTAGAGTGTATTAAAAATAGATCGAGAATTTATCGATATATTCGACATATTCAGTATTTAAATGAAAGTTCCAATGCTGTGGCTTTGATTTAGTAAACCAAAATTCAAATTTTGAAATATTTGGCAAAGATGAGAGTCGTTAACAGGAAACATGTTAAAAAGTGATTTTTTTTGTAGTTCATGATGCTTCATATCCTGCAATAAAGCAGTGCAGCGAGAAGCTGTTTATGGAAGTTGACGGTTTATTGCTAGTCACAATTTTATTGTTTGTATTTTCACGCTCAGATTCATTTATCTTTATTATCGTTCTTTCCAACTCCGTTATCGCTTGAGAATCATTTTGCGAGTGGAACAGAAATTTATGATTTATATTTCACCGCTTAACACCAGCCGTTGTTGTCAAACACGTCCTATTAATGCAGTAATTTAGTCATTGATACCTCTAAAGCCTTAAACCACATTTTGTAATTGAGTAGAAATCACATTTCAATAGCATCCTTAAAAGAAAATGAATTTTTTTTGAGAAAGCCATGCTGTAGAAATATTTTATTTGACTTTGAATGCGTATCATTTGTAAACTGTGTAGGAAGTGGCAGTAGTATAGTTCGTCTTAGGTAGCAAATTTATTGCTATTTATAGCGTGTTCTTAAATAATACAGAACCCTTCGAAAATGTCGCTATGCCTTTATTTTCAAATTAAAGTTGGAATATGTTTATAGGAAAAGCTTTTATTGAATTCTTAGAGGAGTACCTTTGCAATTTACACATAATAAGATCGTTGTATTAACAACATTGTTAATAGTTTCAATTGATTTTTGGACTTCTTAAGTAAAAATCAAATTGCCAGTATGTTTATACGGTCTCTCTGTAGCATAATAATGTGCGGATATGGATAGGATATGATAAAAGCTTTTCAGGCCGAAGCTATTTTTCAGAAGTGACAGATTCATTCAAAATTGATTCTTGATGTTGTTTCAGCATCGGGCTGTTCGATAATCAAATCACAAGAGTCAACCACTTATCAATCAATTATCTTAATGCGTATTGGTAGCTAAAAATTTTCAAAAACAATTTTTTAAAGATATATCGAAAACAAAAACATATAAACACTTATTTATAATAATGCGTAAACAATCCCTCCTAAATCAGATCGATGTGGCTCGCTGGAAACTGCAGCTGTGGAAAGAACCAAAAAACTTTGGGTCTTTACACTTAGTTGGAGAAAACGCTATTGTTTCCACGCCACGTTGAAAGTCTGAGCATTTCAATTAATTTTGTCAATAATTGATAATTGAATTGAATTTGGCAGCTGAATCAGCCGATTATCAATTACTAAGTATTAGATCAATTATCAATTTCCAATCAATTAATCGAACAACCATATTTTGTCACATTCAAACCTAGATAGAATCATTATTATGTAGCCAATCAATATTTCGTGCAATCATTAACCAATGATTTATAAGCAAATCGGGCGAGTCTGCAAAAGGCCTTCCAGCATTTAAAACCAGAAATTTCCACTTAGTATTTCAAATATTGATTATTGACAAATCAAATGACCGAGATGCAACGGAGTTGTGGGACGCCGAGCCAACGTTTTTAGATGTGATAAATGGGCCATGGAAAATGTTTGTTAGAATATTTAAATTTCCTATTCCAGATGCAATCCAAATGAAATTACAATTTAAGATAGGATCAGTTACATTCGATTATGCAGGGTATTTTAATATGAAAATTTAATTGTTTTTTGACATACAGGTTTCTCAACGGTTTGCAAGATCACTTCTACCTGAACATTAGGCGGGAAGTCGTTGAATCCCTGTCGCATTGCTTGTTGATTGTCATTTGCAATCAATAGCTAAATTCATATATAGAACTACTTTAGTTAGGAGTGAAAAATGATTAGAGCTTTCACTTCGCAGCTTTATAATGGGCTTCGAGTAAGTGTCACAGGCTCCATTGAATGGATATTTCTCGTCTTAAGTTTATTTAGTATATGAGTAGAATAGTTAGCCTGACAAATATGAATTTGTATCAATTCCTGAGTTATATTAAATCTGCATTTCACAAATGTCCTGATAAAGGGGTCGGGGTTGAGTTCTGAGTAGATATCTTTATCGTGAATACATCAACCTGTGGAATATCTTAGAAAACACTACCATCCTCTATTTTAGGGGTGATTTAGTCAGGTCGTTTTTTGTGTAATTAAATAAATGATTTATTTTTTGCAAGTTTTTTTTCTGTCCACTATTTGCAAAACTAACAGATAAATTATTGAAAACGTTAAGAGCCTAATATTGCCAGGATAACTTGTGTTATTTGAATTTTAGATTTTTCTGTATGGGCACCCCCTTAACATAAATTAAATTATTCATTTGAGTTGCATGTAATGAATAACGTTTATAAAAAACCAGCAATTATTTCTAAAAATGCCAAAAAGCAAATCTTGGTCGCATGATTGGAGGCAAACCAATTTGTGAAATAGTGCACATTTTTGGAATGTATTGAAATCAAGGATCCCTTTAAAATGCAACACTGCCCCGGTTTAGCTTGATTGTTTAAAGAAAGGAATCACGCATCCAGAACTTTTTAGTTGAGGATCATAGCCTAGGGTAGGAGCCGTTTCGGGCTCGGCCTTCTATACTACGGGCTCCTGAATTAGCACAAATATTTGTCATTGTTAAAGTAATTTTAATTCTGAAAAACTATGTTTGAAATGCATTATAGATCTATAAGAATTTTCTATGTCCTGCAGAACTGGAAATTAGTTGTTAAAAAGAAAGAATAAAACAATAGTAAAAAAGTAGGATTTTATTCTAAAACCCAAAGTATTAACACAAACTATATACAGGGTGTTTCAGAATTAATAACCTCTCTTTTAGATATAACAAATCACTGATAACAAAAATCTATGAAAAGTCAAAATATATTCATTAAATCTATGGTCACTGATAAGTCAAAATATATTGATTAAATATTTTTAAACAAATTCATTTTGACTGCAATATTAATTCTGATTTATCAATAAAGTCACATGATGAATTACACAAATGAACAGAAAGTTTATGCTATTTCATGGGCTGTAACTTCTGGAAATTTGAAAGAAGCTGCTCGACATTATAAGCAGAAATATGACACTCCAGTTCCTGATACTCAACAAATTAAACGTTGGAAAGAAAAATTAATTGAAAAAGGTTCGTTAAACAAAAACAGGTCAGGTCAAGTTGTTCGAACTTCCGCTAGTGGTGATGATACCATTGAAAAAATTAAAAAAATAATCGCAGACCAACCAGGAACATCACAAAGAAAATTGTCTAGTCAATTAAATGTATCTGTATCCAGTATCAATAGAGCGAATAAAAAAAGTCACATCAAAAAATGGAAACTTCAAAAGAAACAGGAACTGAGGCCACAAGATTTTGAAGCACGATTAAATTTTTGCCA
>CABFPE010000570.1:294583-358950 GCA_900660155.1 Hofstenia miamia
TTATCACTCAATGATAACTTAGCTTCAATTTTATGCTAAATTTTCCTGGGTAGTTAGTCATATAGTTGCCAAACCTAACTCTTACTTTAAACTTCAACTGAAATATGGTTAAGGTATGTAGCGTTGTTTTGTTTCTTCCGAATTTATTACAAAACCTACTTAAAACAAGAAATAAATTTCTTGGCAGCTTTGCCCGCCCGATTCAGGTCTGAAACTTTGTGTGAACAAACCGATAAAGGCTTACATTCAACTCTTTCTGTTGAATTCCGGTTGTTTCTGCGAGTTGATTTTTGAGAATGTTCAGTCTGGCATGTTAAATTTGTATAACGTACAGCAATGTCAATTATTTCATCAAAATATTGAATAGGGCTTTTTCTCACTGTCCTGATTAGTGACGATAAATATTTCTCCTTGGAAATCCATCAGCACCAATTTCTGACTTGATCACCATCATTCTCTTTACTACAATATTGAAAAGTTCATCGAATGAATTGTTATTCAAATGAATTGTCTCAAATCAGTATTCGTTGCATCGACTTCATCTTGGAATTCCGATTTAGGTTTTTCTCTAATAAATCCACTACTGACAAATCGTCTTTAGATTAATTATTTTGCTATTCTCAAATGCGCTGAATTGCTATATGGTATCGAGGCTTGCTGGACCTGCACCTGGGGGATTAACAGACCTCTCACGTGTCCCAAAATACTAATTCGTCCTAAAATGTACATATTTTACTTTTTTTGTCCTATTGGGACTGAAAATCCCAGTCAGTCATAATTTTTCATGTATTTTGATTCCTAAAATATTTTTATTACTAATGAGAATATTTTTCGGTTCTTAGCACCAAACACATTAAAATAACTATAAAATTAGTGCCAAATCTTCAAAAATATTTTTTTACATAAAATGAATTCCATCAACATTTAAAGGCAACAGATATATAATTCGCAATTTTCTTGTCTTATGTTTTGTTCAAATAATAAAAAATTGTTTATATTGATAAAAGAATTTTAAATATTTTAAGCATTGAAAAGTGAAGTATAGTGGTTTCAGTGTGGGTATATTCTAGTGTTTCAACATGATGTAGAAGTAAAGATTTAACTCATTGTCTTGTCTTTGGCTTTTTAGTGAACATTTGGGAAGATTTTCAACTGATTTTGGCATTTTTCCAAGTTGTTAATACTTTGCATCGAATGCAAATGTCAAATAATTTTGTAATTTCCAAGTGAATATTTGGAATTAGGTATTAACATAGAATTGTGTTATTTACCTCAGTTTTGTAGTTTCATTTTAGATTCAAAGTTCTTCAGTAAAAAAGTTGCTGATTATATAATCAATTGATTATGCATGACCTTGATTTTCAAATTCAATACTTAAATAAATGCAAATGAGCAGTTTTTGTAATTATGTATACTTCTAACATTTCCATGAACTATGTAAGTCATTTTATACATGGTACGAAAATGTTGGACTTTGGTAAGGTTGAAAACTAAGCATCGAAGACTTACTTCCTGACAATAGGTTTGGTATATTTATCCGTTGCAAAGTTTTTTTTCATTTTCAAGTATCTTTAACATTATTAACTTTCTATTGCATTCTGGTACAACTTTGATATAAAATGAATTTAGCTTGTTTCTAAATGTGTGATCATTTAGTCAACAAATGGCGAAGCTGTCACTCAGGCGGACTTCTATGAAAAAATCAAGGAATACGAGGCATGCGACAGTGAAGAAGAACGTTTGAAAATGGCGAGAGAAACATATGACACTTTCATTATGCGCGAATTACTTTCACATTCACACCAATATTCGCAGTCATCAGTAGAGCATGTGAAAAACCTTTTAACACAGAAAAAGGCTCCTAGGAATCTCTTTGCGCCTTATCTCGAAGAAATCACTACTATTTTGCAGGTTAGTAGTTAAAATACGCAGAGTGAAATTTATAGTACTCTATATTGTAAAATCTGTAATTTCTTAACACTAGAACATCACCGCTCCTTGAGAATATATTTACATCTGATGTTTCATTTGCGGAAAATATTGATTAGAAACATAATTTCTGTTAACACCAAATTATCCACATAATTGGAAGTATATGTACCTGCTAGTGTTTTTGCTGAATGAATAATGAAGCAAACAATAAAGGCTTACAGGTTATTTTGACCTATCGTCGCGTTTCTAGTGTTCAAATCCAGAAGAGCAATAATTTATGCACGAAGGCGTTCAGATTAAGCAAAGATACATTATGCGTTTAATTATCTAATTTAAAAATACTGAGTTATCCTCATCGTTAAGCCTAATAATGAGTTTAGGGATGAATATTAACATGACTTACGGAATAAAAGCTGCCATTAACCGCGAGGAAAATATAATCAAAACAATACCAAATTCATTTCTATTATTCTGTTTCCCGCAACGATATTCTAATTATTATATTTAATGAAATTCAAAAAATCCAACCATTTCTCTTTTTAGTGGACAATTACTAGGTTTCTATGTTTTCCAAAAATATACGAATGAGTCATTTTTCTGTAAAGACAGTTTGGAACCATAGGACCCCTCTTTCCATTAACAATCCTGAATACTCCCTGTGCTAATATTTCACGTAGTACTTCTAGATATTTTTCAGTACAGTATGTTAGTGTCATTTCCGGCTTTGCTTCTGAAAAACAAGAAACTCCTTGAAAACAATAGAAAATAATTTTTCGAAAAACCCTTGAGTTTATGCAGAAACTCATCTCAAACAATGTTTTTTTACTGTTATACAGTGCATATATATTTTTTTATATATTTGTGTTGTTTGATTCCTAATATTTTCGCCTGGTATTCTTATAATGTGTAATGTATTAAAACTCTACAAATTCATTTTCATCACTACATATATGGCGTTTTTATTACCCGGTCCGATTTGTAAATTTTCCCTTCTAACTTTACCCAATAATTGAGGAATTTTTATTAAAATGCTGGTATTGCTCCAAATTTATGGAGGGAATATTTAAGATGTCGCTAAAATGCAGCTTGCGTCCTATAGTATATCAATGAAAGAATTGCGGAAAGCTTTGTTCTTCTGTATTAATTTCTTTTCTTCAATAAGATTTATTGCGATCATAATTTATGTTTACAGGAACGTTAAATCATTGATTTGGACGCATCAATTGAATAAACTTTGTTAGATTTAATAACACTTTCTAATAATCAATTGCAATAGACTATTGTAGTGCGTATCGCTTCCTAACTCCGTGATTGGTAGTCGCCAATTTATGCCAAAACACTCGTATAATCTGAAAGATAATGATCTCTGTTTTCTACAAACGTCCTGTCCGCATTACTTCCTCAATACTAATTTCTTTCTCTAACCACTACAGTGCACATTTTATTGCTAACCAATTCTACAAACGATTATCACCTAGCTATTTTTTCATAAAACAATGACATTGTTTAGCGTGAGACATTTATAAATTTAGCGACACCTAGCGCTTAAAAATGTCATTAGCTTGCTTACCCTTTGTTTTTGTTAACCCTCTTTCCACTAGGAATTTTTCAAAATCTGATTACTTCAACAAAAAATTTTTAAACGCTTAAAACTACAGCGCGGCAACCTCTGACTTCGCGCACGGCGCACCTGGACGAGACTCACACAGATTGACTTCAGAAAACAAAATATAAACTGGTTATTGTTCCCATGGGCATTTGACCGCCTCATTATCTTAACACTAGGTACGGAAAGAATTTGAATATTTTTACAAAAATCGGATTTGTCATTGAAAAAAATTCTTATTTGCATGTAATTCAGGCACATGCAGGAGTGGACCCTACCCCATAGATGTGTCTATGTAAAAAGCTTTAAATATATCGACAAATCGATTGCTTACGTAAAAGTAATACTAGTGCGTTAAATTGTTTTACGCATGTCATTTCATAATTGAACTTACGGGATAGAAAATGTATGCGAAATGCTTGTCCATCAGCAATAATCTGCTTCTCCTTGACAGGTTTACGTAAAACTGAAGCGATTGCTTTTTATTGGTTTCGAACCAGCAATTACCGACGTGTCCATCATTACATAATCACGTTTGACATGGATTTTATTGCGAGACACATTTTTATTTTTAAGCACATTTCATGTCAATTATGTTGATGGCTTTTTCTTTGATTCAAAAAGCAGATTTATCTTTTCGTGAAAGCTTTCACCTTTGCGTAGGCTATCACGAGGGAAACAAGACCGGATTTTAAATGAAGATATGGAGAAAGCATGAGAGTGACGCTGATATTTTCCTTCTTCCATCTAGTGTATTCGTAAATTCTATTTTTTAATTTCATCTTTTCTCAGAATTCAATTTGTGATTTCTCAAAAGTTCTATAAGACTCCTGCGTGTCCATGCTTCTCACATCGGTTCTTAAATTGTTGTTACATCTTTTGCAAGAATCCGTTTATTTTTAATTGTCTTAAATGTCAATAAAAATTGGTATATTTTCAGAAACTGAATTTAAGTAACTTAATAATAACTATGCTTTAATTGCGAGGTATTTTCAGTTCGTAACTATTTCACTATTCAGGATATCCGGAACCTTCAATCTATGCATATGTATGCAAAAATATTCTAGATGATTGCAGATAAAAGTAACAATAGACCCCCCTCCCCCTCTTTCTCCTTGATAATATTTTAAAAGATTTTGAAATAAAAAGGTGAAATTTTTTCCTTTTAACTTCCATTTAAATACCAATATAAATAGAACCTCAAAACCTGTTCTAGTAGGTTTTGTAAATAAATAATGAACAAAGTTATCATTTGTGTCAAATTTGACGTTAATGAATTTTGAATGAAAAAAGAAAAAATCAATTAGTTGGCAATAATTCTTTAGGATCCCTGTGCTGAATTTTCAGGATTTGTTTTAAAAAATGTTAGCTGAACGTTAACTCTTGTTTAAAAAGTTTTGCAATTTATTTGCTGGCTGTACCAAATGCGTTATTGCATTGCTAATAAGTAAGTTTTTTGCGACGCTCAGTCGAGAATCCTTTAAGTTTGATGGAAGTGCATGCATGCATCATTAATTATTTTAATTATAAACTATTCAGGTTAATGACTAATTTCGCTTGTAATTATTCAATCCTCAATCGAAACATCCGCGGAGTGCAAATAACTACTTCTTATGCAGAATTGCCAAACGGAAGTCGTTTAATTAAATTACTTATGAGCTGGAAGGTTGTGATGCGTGAAGCAGTGTTATCGTTATTGGCATTCTCAGACTACGAAAATTTCCAGCAACTTGCTAATTCAACATTTTTAATATGAATTTCATTATTAATAAAGAGATAATTTACGTAATGAAAGCCCAGGAATGTCATTGTTCAGGAGTTAATGAGTTAAGGATTTTAATTTCTACATTGAGAAGATAATTGGTAATTTCTAATTTCCTATGTTCTCTGTTGTTTCCTAAACCTCCAGTCGTTTCGTTGTAACACACTCTGCACCCAGGGCTGTTCAAATAAAGCAATTATTTTTTTCAATTCATATTTTTATTAAGGTTGAAGGGAATATTCAACAAGTGGCTTTATTATTTCACAATTGAGAATATTGTCATAACAGGCCACAAATCTTTATAGACATAAACCTGTTCCGATGATTTTCAAAATTGTTGAATATATTTATTGCGTAACTGAATAGGTTTTGGACAAGATTTCCATTAATTTTCAACAACTACTAAAAAATATATTTTTTTAAATTTATTTCAGCTCAAGGATTTGTTTCTGCCTTTTTGTGGCATTACACACTATCTCAGTTTTCACTCTTTAGTTTTTCGGATCTCCTTGCAAAATGAATAACTAAATGAGTGCACCTTTGATCCAACCTGGTGGAAAAAGTATTTGCATTACATTTGGCAAATAGGCTTAGGTGTAAAAAAGCCTAGGAATACTTTGCATCGATAGGATATATGCAATTAAGGCCACTTTTCAAAATTGCTATTATTTACAGTGGCTGTCTACTATGCTAATTGATTTTTCCATTTTTAAAGGAGGCAATTATCAATGTCTGTTTTGCGTATAGTATAGTGGCATGTAAATTTCTTTGTTTAGACTTGTCAATTTTGTTTGCTTAGATTACGGACGCAAAGCATTTGTATTTGATATGCAAGCGGAAGTTTATATAGTTACTCAGTTATTTTTCAATGTTTTCAAACACTACACTATCGTGATTTCTACGATTTAAGTCCATTTCTGTTTGCTTTGATAAAATATAGATATGTTTATAACCATTCTTTTGATTCAGAAGTATATTTCAATGACATATATGCTATCTTCAAAACACAAAGCACACACGTGTATTCGAAATATTTTACTACATGACTAGTTTCAATATGCACTCTGTCCCATTTTACGTTTGGAAATTATTTCAAAGGCAAATGTGACATCATGAGCGCTGTTAGAACAAATGTGTGTGAGGTGCACGTGATAGTATTGTTATGAGAACTATTGCATATAGTTTATTTTTTATAACTAAAACTATATGGAAATTATCATTATTCAACCTAAAGCCGTAAATCCGTGTACAGAAGTAGTGAGTCGGTTCGAACTTATAATGGAATAAATGGTCATTATGTAACCGTGATGAGAAAATTAACTATTTATCAAACTATCCTTATTGTTAACAATGAGACTGATAAACATGTGTTGAAATTATTCGATCTGTTACATGATTGCATAGAATGTCATTACTAATTGTAAGCAAGAAGTTGCAAAAATGAAATACATGTATCTATGAATGATAAAAAACTGGAAATGTTGGGCGAGAGCATAAAAAATCTTTTTTTCTGAAGAGGGTCTTTTGTTTAAAAAGATTAACTTTTAAAAAATATTACTTTTTTTGGTTTTAAAAAACTTATAATGACTCAGACATTAGAAAAAATTTTTGGTAAAACAAAGTTTCTTACGACTTTTTATTTTGAATTTCCCCCTAGAAAATTTTAAAGATCTACGCCTCTGATGTAAACCTCTTGTAGATTGCATCAGCTTATTTCGCAATAAAGACGACTGTCAATGTTTTCTACGTTTGTCCGTGTCCATAAATTATATCGTACAACAGTGAAATAAAAGATTGTTTTTAATTATTTGAGCGTTGTTCTAATTTGGATGCTTCTTTTATACGAACATGTCATAGGAAATTCATTTGACAACAGCTTTAAATTGAATGGAAGTGTCAGCAGAGAAAATCCGTTGTTATCTATTTCGAACATAATAAATTTATTCTCCATTTCGTACACAGTGTACGTTTTAGTATTTTTTTCTAATTTAGATGTTTTATTGTCGAACAAATCCAATGTTTGCTTTCCCGAATATCAAATTTATGAAATTGTAGAAAAATCTTATTTCCCAAAAATGAATGTATGTCTGAGAATGAAGCTGTTTTTACAGGCTGTTCGTTCTTCCTGGAAAGCTGGAACTGCCTTAAGCTATCTGAAAATTCAAAGTTAATGCGTTGAAAGCCTGAATTTGCCTGGGAATTATTTTTTTATTGTTTAGAATTTATTTTGCTGTGTACAATTTATTCCTTGACTAAATTATATGTCGCGGTTAGATTCATATACATTTGAAGGTTGTTGCATCGATCATTAGCAGTGATTTAAATTGAAATGTTAAGCGATTTTTTCCATTTGCTCTCATTTAGTTATTGTCTGAAAAATTCTTTAAGTTCAGCCTGGAACTACCTGAAAATGTACAATTTGAGGTGTGTGGACTAGAGACGTCGGGTGCTCGATTAAACCCGATCCGATTTCAGGTTGGTTTCGTGTCGTGTACTGTCAACAAAGATTAGATTGTTTGATCAAGAAGATACTGGTGTTAATCACCACTTGATTTTAAAAATATCCAAAACATTAAGTACTACGAATCATTTGAAGTGCTTAGCTTATTTAGAAAATGACTGATGTTTATCACAATTTGATTGGAGAGAGATCCAAGGTGTTAAACAACCAATAAGTAAATGTTTCTGCTTCTATTTGGTTCGAGTAGTGAATATTGTGATCGGGTCCATGATGAAGTCATACGATCACATTCTAGTGTGGACCCCTTGTTACTATCTGGAAGTATCAGTTGCGCGGACATCGTGTTTTAAATGCAAGGATTTTTTTACTAAGGAAATATTTTCGGAATTATGTTTTATATTTTCCAAGAATTCCTTTCCCTAAAATTACTTTTTTGGTTTTTAATAAATTTGTCAGGAGTTTGTCATTTTGTCCTTTTCAATTTCCTAGCTTTCGAATCATTTAGAAATGGAATCATTTTTTAGGTCTTTATATCAATTTTCATGAATTTCTTCATCAAACTATGTTGTACAAATGATTGGATGAATGAATAAGTTTTGCAAACATTTCGTACTTAGACTCTTGTGAATTCATAAAGTGCAATTCGCAAACTGAGACCATATTAATTTGAATAGAAAATACACTTATTTAGTCAGCTACACTTTCCATCTTAACTGTAATTTTCTCTTTATATTATCGGGTATCTCATTTTTTGTCATTTCGCCTCAAAATTTTGTATGTGTGTGTGATACATTTAATCAGTGTTTTAATGAAACGTTCCTTAATCGAAACTTTCAAAGTCTTACAAAGCGCTTATAAAGGGTGACCTTTCCTTTGTCCGTTGTTTTAAAAATCTATGTTCTATTTTTTCTTTCCTTATAGAAGCTATATTTGTAACATATTGTATATATAGATAGTAGACAATTGATTTTTTTCAGTAAGAGATAGCTTCGCACACAATGTAGACAATTTGGTGCCAGACAGGTAGCTCACACTTAGCATAGTAGCACTTGAAATTGATGAAGGTCATCTCTTGATATCGAGTATCCGAAATTTGATTGGCTCCCTTGCGATTCTTTAATGTGTTTGTTCTACAATTTGTAGTTTTTTTAAATTGAAATGTCTTCATTTCTTTTGTTAAATTTCCTCTCTGGTTTCAATGCGCTAAATATATTTCCAATGTGAGGTATGTGAAGTAGGAATGCAACAATTGAATAGCATTCTATTGTCGATGTAATGAACAAAATATAATTCATTTTCCCAATATGCCCCATAAAAATATTACACAAGAAATAGTCACTCCTTCAATTCTCTTATTTGACTCATTATTTTTATTATTTCGTAAACTTCAAAATCATTAAGAACGTTTTATTTACAGAATTGTATGTAGGCTGGAATTTTTAGGCCAAAACGCAATGTCAACTCAATCTACTGGTGAAAGGCAGCCCACGCTCAAGTACTTTTAATTGTTTTTACGAGAACACCGCAACATGTGGTTTTCTTACTATATCTAAAAAATTTTAGTTGTGGTTTAAAAAAATTATATTTAGCACTTGATTTTCAGTGTTTATGTATCAAGGTAGTACTTTTGTATTTTGCTATTTAAATAACTGCGTCTTCTCCGATTCTCAATTTAATTACAATAGCTATGAATAAATTAAACATTTTATTAAATAAAACATCAAAGACTTAATTAATCCGTTTTCATATTCATGGCGCAATAGTGTTTTTTAAATACTGCCACCAGCAAATAAACGTTACACTTTGTATTGCTTGCATCATATTGCTATACATCAGTGCAAAAATGAGACAGCATATTTAGCAAACAGTTTATTATATATATATATATAGAGAGAGAAACACATATATATATGAAGAGCTGAATTCCAAAAGGCGCTAAGTCCATTTTTCGACAAATCCAGATTTTTGTACCAAAGTATAGAGTTTAAGTAGGCCTTTCATAGTACACATTCATTTTATTCCAAAAGGAGTTATACCCCACTTTGCTGTATGCACAAATTATTACTTTTTTTTCAAACATGCTTGATGGCATCACAAATTGGTGTTTTTCTCTGAATTCTCTTTTATGTACTTAGCGTCTTTTGGAAACAAGCTCTTCATATATATATAGTTTATTATGGAGCTATGTACACTTAAAATTTAATGTCGCCATGTACAAGTTAGAAATTGTACTTTAAAAATGTAATATGATTATTAATATGAAAATCATCATAGGTTTATGTATATTAACAGTAATTTAGTAGATTTTTGCCCTGCTCCAGCCATATCTCTGCATATAGACGTAAGTGCCAAATTTTCAAAATGTGTTTTATTGGCAATTTAGACTTTTGCTTATATATACTTCAATCTTGCAATGTCATATTTCAAAGATATTGGACTGTTTAAATTCAGCCAATCAGAAACTTTGTGAAATATTTTTGAAAATGATTTTTCTCCATATTTTAAAATTGGCACTTACGTCTTTATGCATCTTAACCAGCGATATATTACATATATTACATATTATAAATTGAAATTAGTTCCATACAAATGAATATCAAGGGTACCACAATAAATTTATTTATTTAAATCTAATGAAATAAGCTGTTTGGTATTTGTCAGGGTTGAATGCGAATCTGGAAAAATGGACACGACCTTATTTTTAAATTTTGACAAATTGGAGTAATTTGTTAATTTTGAAAAAATCATTCAGCTCGACCCATCGATGAGTTACTCTCAACACACGCAATCTGATAAATCTTCCAATTTTTTGATAATGGATCCCGTTAATGGCTGTCTCACGGATTTGCTCGCTGGTATTTCTATCTTAATTCTTTGGTGACTAGGTGTATGCAAATGTAACGAATACCGATTTTCCAATGTCCTTGCAGCATATAATCTACCATTGTGCAAATTGCGAAAGCTCTGAGTAAAAGTGAGCAGCCCAAACTATGCGTCACCACAAGGACAAATATTTTAATTCCATTAACAGAAAATTCTGCCTATCTAGTATTAGACAATATAGCATTTTTTAATTTTGAAAATAATTCTACTTAGGTTCAGTGCAGAGTTGGGCATGAGCCGAAACTTTAGGCCTCGTCCGTATCTGGCTCAGTCCATTGAAAGTAATACCAAATGTTGCCATTTTAGGTCCATTTTATGATTTTTGGCAAATATGTCTAAAAAAATTACTGAAATTAAAAAAAGTAAATTGAGTTTAAGAGTATAAATAATTTGCTAAAAATCATCATCAACAGTAAAATTTAGGCGCACATGTTTTTTGGTATACAGTTAAAAAAATATTGTGCATTCACACTTTTTAGATAGCAGTTTAATCATTACAGTGGCGAAAGTTTGCTCAGTGCGAAATCTACAGTTTTACAAAGAGTATTAGTATTAGGATATACATTAGTAATATAGTCTATTAAAGTGCAACATGCCCGATGTCGGCTAAAAGATTTAAGCCCATAAGAAAGTTATAGTTGTTTGCTTGCTTTGTTCATACTTAATGTTGCCTTTCAGTTTCCATAAAGTGGCACTAGTTGACTAATCAAAACTATTGGATGGTAATCATGTATTTTGTATATATTGCATTCTTTATGAATCAATTGAACTAATTCATTTAAAGTTTTTGTATTTTTCATTTTTTACAAAATCTCTACACGGTAATAAGAGTATATTTGAGTTCTTCAATCTATTTAATGTCTATCAATTGATGAAAACTAAACATTGTAGGCATTTGACTATTTACAATAGTGACGTATGCAATTGATTTATCGCTTAGTAATTGAAAAAGAAGTTAGTATTCAAACTCAGTGTAAATCGTGTCATTTTTAAAATCAATGCGCTTTATTTTCATTTTTTACTGACTTGCTTTGAAATGGATTTTGGTTGAGTTTTTAGTGTTGTGAACCGTTTACTAAAAATTTCATTATGCGCCAGAATATGAGATCATTTCCTTCGTTCTTAGAAGTTTTTGGCTGAATTTGAATTATTTATCCATGTCGGAGATAAGTTTTCCTTTCAAAAAACGTGTTTTGTTTGCTTTATTTCAACGAAAGTCATGCGTAGCTTTAATTATATAACTCTTTCACCTGGTAAACAATTACTGTCGGCAATTGTTAATTGACAAAGCGTATTGCGCAAAACTCTCTTTTTACTTAATGCAACTTAGCTGAGAAACAATTATTTATTAATTTCTTTTCATTAGAATTGATTTTTACCACTTAACAATCTCCTCACACCGTACGCTGTGTTTGATTTCGCAAAATAACAAATCATCTTCATTAATTTCCATTCTCTGACTCTGGATTTCATTTAATGCACAACGCTATTATTATTACACAGCTATTTTAAGAATTCCCCCAACAAGGGACCTTCATAACGTCACTTTAGACAGGAAAACGAGGCCATTTCCTAGATTTGTTATTTATTTAGCAGACATCCTCAGCTGTAGAATGCTTTTTTATTGATATGGTGATTCAACGGTTTTCACATGAATTTAATAACTTTTTATAGAATATAATAGAGTAGGTACTCCATGTTAATGATGTCATTAATTTTCTAGCCTTAATTGTATAGCTTTAGGAATGTTGAAACTTTTAAAACTTAGAGTAGACAATGATAACTATTTAATGCATAAAATGTTTTGATTTTTCTTATTCTGAAATTTCATATGTAATGAATTTTAAAAAAATAAGGATCACGAAGATCCTTTACACCTAGAAAACCAGGTTTCTCATGGGACCCGTGTGCTATTCCTTAAGTCACATTTATTGTCCCATTACATTTGTAATACATTTAGGACTTTATGAAATTTCGTCTGGTCCACTTTTCACTTTTGTTAGTTCGATTCCGAATACACTTTTCTTAAATTTATTTTCTATAATGATAAAGGTACCTGCATAACATCTGACATCAAAGATTTTTACATGCATCTGTTGTCTGAAAAACCTAAAAATTCATTTTATTTCAATGGGACGTCCCGTGGGAAAACACTTAGAAATAATTTTCTCTAATGTCATTTGGTTATGCTAATTTTAATTCCTTAAAAGGGACTTTAACCGAGTTATTTTCTGCCAATGAGTAAAAAATCCAGTTCACCACCGGACGTTCCTTGTCAATATTTCTTTCTACATTTCAATAAAATATTTATTATATCATTCTTACATATATACATTCGTTTTCCGAAATCAATTTACCGACACTATGAAATTAGAAAGAAAAATAAAATTTGTTTTTTTCTGTTCAAGGGAAATGATGCTTCTGACTTATTGTAGCAATTAATCACACGTGTGAATGTGACTATTGTTTTACTGCTTAATAAGCATTTTGATGGATGACTGTTATAATTTTTACCGCTTCATTTCCCACTGATGCATTAATTTATTTTATATATTTGTAGTTGCTACTATTTATACTTGATTGATTTTCTTCTAATTAATTGTAGTTTGTCAGTCTGTATTTCCCATTTGTAAGCTTCTAATTGCTAGGCGAGTCGCTAAATTTGGGGCAGCATCCGTTTGAATCTGCGCACAATTCTTTTTCGTTTGGAAAGAAAGAAAATGATGCACGATTGAAATGTCTTTAATTCAAAATATTGACGTTAGTGGGAGGGATCCATTTTCTTTAGTTTTCTAATCGACTATAATTTATCATTAAATGCTCGCTATATTTGAAGCATAAATTCCATTTTTTATTTTTCCTCATGCGCATAAACGAAAGCGTTACATTTCTTACTGATTGTGCGTTTCGCTTAGCAGGTTAACCTTTATTCTTACCGATTCAATCTTGCCAACTGCACCATTAGCGTACAAAGTCATCTCATCTGCTATAAACGTTATATGAGCAGCGCTTCCACCTAACAACTTTCCCTCCAAATGATATTGTCAACAAACGAAAATTCCATGCTCGTTCAGACTGTAGTTATTTAAGGATGCGATGCAAATCTAACAAAAACGTGCTTGAAACTAAAGTAGCAATTAGAAGACAGACGAATGTTTGAAAATTAAATTTTCGCATTCCAAACAAAACGAATAGTGGAATTCTAAATTTCTCTGCATATTTTGCTCGACTATATATGTGTAAGATTTTACGATATGCTAGCTCAAAGCTGCAACTTCCTGATTTTTGAAATTATTAAATATTTACGCGGCATGACACGGCACGCTTTCACATGGCTTCACAACCACGGTTTTTTAAGAATTTTTTAACCTTTCAAATTCCCGTATCTCGCAAGTAAATAAGTATATTGTGTTATAAACAACTAAAAATATAAAAAGATATGAGTCAGCATAACAGTTCAAACAATCTCCATGCTGTTCCATTAAATGGGTTAATTATCGGCCTTTCCTCAAATGAAACTTAACACACCCTGATAAAAAGCATAAATCCATTATTGCTTCAGAAATTTAAATTTATTTTGAAAGTCGGTAAATTATTGTTTTTGTTGTAGTTCATTTAGTTTTTCCTTTACATAGAGCTGGCCTTGAGTACAAAGTCCCAAGTAACAACTTTTCAAAAATGGATTGAAAATTTATACTAATGTTCGTCTCACTAAATTTTGGACATTGGCTTTTACCCTCAATTCTCCCTCATGCTCACAAATTCCGAAGAAAGAGGCTTCCTTCCATTCTTAAAAAAAACCAGTTCATTTCTAGATGTTACAAATATATAAAGCCTCTACCATCCACCCGTCGTAACTATTAACGCCTATATGTCGTTTTCATATTTCTGCATTGTATTTTGCTCTTCTAAACTTGTATTTTTCATTGTTTTTATCTTTATACATTGTTTTTAAAATAATAAACGTTGCTGCTACTACTAACGTTTCTCTATGCTATATTATTCAAGTTTTAAGTAAAGAATTTCGTAATTATGCGTATAAACCCCAATACTAAAACGTTGAATGGAGCTTCTTAGCCTTTTTAGTATTTGTTTTCAATTCGTTATCAACCATGATGTTTGCATAAAATTTGTACAGAATTATTTTGGTATGTAGCTAGGTAATTTAATTCATGACATCAATCAATTAATTTTCGCTGTTCCAACTAATAATTAATAATCTCAGTTTTATCAGGTTGCGCCTAAATTTCCGCAATTGGATCAGTAAACTTTGTCCATTGTAAGATACATAAAACAGAATAGATTGAACCATTAAAAATTTATAGAAAATTTATTTCAATAGAATCTTGTAGTATATTATCTGAGGTTTGAAAGAAGTCCATGTTATTTATATATTTGCTAGAAATCCGTTGGTTTAGATCAGGGGTTCTCAGGGGTGAAAATCACCCTAAGGGTAAATTATGATTCTGAAAGGAATGTCTGGAAGTGTCCTTTGCCGAATATTGTAAATCCATAGTAACAACCTCCAGGAGACATTGAAATTTTCGTAATGATGGGATGAATGAGATTTTAACATATGTTAAAGGGGCTAAATCGGTCAAGCAAACCCGACAACCATTGGTTTAGTCTTTGCGACGCAACCAGTGATAGGCCGTGAAACCTTAGTTGTAGCTGGTCATGGCAATGACTGGTGTTGGTTAGTTCTTTGTCAAAATATTTGTTGTTCAATTATCTTGAACATTTCATAATTTAAATTTAACAGCAATTTCAAATTTTTTAAATTGCTTGATGAATCAAATCACGTTCAGTCTATAGGTAATATGACAGAGTGAGTTGGACACGAATTTGCAATGGCCGAATCTAAATCATTAATTAAAGAATCAATTACACTTTCTCATTGTCCATGTTTCGAATTCTACAGTTTCGTCTACTAATTCTTTTTTGAGACTAGATTTCTGCTCTTGAGGAAACAGGTCACGCGTTTTCTGTTCTCCAATTCTATAATGTCACTTAAAACACCACGAGCATTATTATGCATGGTACATATATCTAGTTCAGGTGCGACGTTGGAGCGGTTTCAATTATTATTTGAAAAAAGATATTTTACAAGTAATCCAACTAGAAGATATAAGTCAATTTTGCGAATAGTTGTGTAGTAAATCATTCAATCAATTGACAAATAAATCTGCTCAAATTTACTTCAATTTTAATGACAATGTTATTTTAATTTTTGTCATCGGGCGGTAGTTTCCAATATCCCTCTAAACCCACTTTTGGTCAAGTTCTATAATCTGCAAGCATGATATCATCGATTTTTATTTTTAAAATTTGGGTATGAATGTAATTAGATTTTTATGATGCACCATTTTAGTGGAAATACTACAAGACACAACATTTAACAGAGCATTATCAATTTTGATTTTTATTTTTTACTTCAATTAGCTTTGTGTAGATATAGGTCTAGTGCTCATTCAATTAATGTATAAAAAGACACAAACACTTACTATAAACTAGCTAACAATTAAAATTCATAAAATAATATTTTTACAATTTAAATTCATAAACTAAAAGAATACTTATAATTAACATGTCTTATAGTGTTCGCGATCTGCTTAATTTTCTAATGTAGGCAATTGATGTTTATTTGGCAAGCAAATTTTGTTTTAATAACTTCTTAAATAGATTTATGTTGCTTGCTTTGTGAACACTTGCTGGAAGCTTATTCCAGTGTTTGCATGTGATAGATGTATCCAATATTTAGCATTTGCTATTATTATATTTATACAGAATTTATTGTGTTAATTGACTGAGATGTAATCGCTTAAGAAACTTTTACTGTTTGTTATTCACTACAACAGCTAATGTTTTTGGTCTGCTTATATTAATCAACATTCACAATTTGGAGTAATTATGGTAAATAGAACTGCCCATCACTCTAAACATTCACCAACAATTTTTGGGTAAGAGACAATTATGTATTCTTATCTATCCCAAAGAGGATGCACCTTCAAACGTATTGTTATAACTAAAATATTTAAATGTTATCGGAATTGCGACTTCAAGTGAAGGGAAGCTTTTGTCATATTCCAATCATAAAAAAAATAAAAATAAATGCATTATTTGCTTCAATATGTTCAAAAGACAAATCAGGGAGTTGAACCTCTGCGTTGGTTTAAATTTTATTTAAGGCTAAACAGTATAAAGAAGAACTCACTGTGAATTTAGGAGAAATATTTTCAAAAATTTCTGGAATCCGATCGGTACACAAGGTTCTGCCAGTGGAAGAACGTCGAATATAGTATCACATTAACAATGAACGATTTCAGTGTCCATCGGATCATTGGTCGTGGTGGTTTCGGTGAAGTTTATGGATGCAGAAAGGTAACTATAACTTTTAAAAAATTAACAAATGATATAATCAATGCTAATTTTTAATAGCTTTATATATTACGCCAGTCACATTTAGGATGACACAGTTGAGTGTTTAAAACTAATCGCCAAAACATCAGATCAATTCTTTATTTATTAGTTTACTAAATTACTGAGATTTCATTCAATGCATACTGATGTGTATTGGATTTATTGAATTCTAAATGAAGCTAATGCAGCAAACTGGTAAAACCTACGGAGAATGCAAAGACAATATCAAAAATGAATTACTTTACTTTTAATGGTAAAATGTTAGAGGCAGTAGTTGGCATGCACAATGTGTGCAAAGGAACACTAGCAAAATTAATATTGGATTGTTATCTTAGAAAGAAGTGTAAGTTAGTAGCAATGAGTACACCAACGGGTCACCGGGTCGGGAATCAATGCGAGCAATCACATTATAATGTCAAAAGAAGAAAATGGCATTATTCATTTTTAAAAACTTTAATAATGAGAGTGTTCGAAAACCTTGAGTAATGTAACCTAATAATTCTGCATTATTTGATTAATTAACAGGGACCGTAAAAATAGGTGATTAAAATCTAGAAATAGGTGAACACAATTTTATTTGAAGTCATTATAGCAATCGCAAAAATATTAATTTTTGCAGGGTTTCTTCTTCAATGTTTGCCGCGCTCAAGTTTTTGACGTTCACCATCGAAATTAGTCGCTGCACCTCACAAGATGTCGAAGGTCCATACAAGAATGATGCCATGTTCTGCTTTAAAATGTCAAGGCCAGAATTCTTGTCTAAAACTTTCTTAAACTTTTCTTGAGCAGCGGTCCTAGAGATTGCCTCTTGAAATTGATCCACAAGACGAAACTGCTCAGCTATAGTCAAACCTTCACCCTAACGGTTTTTCTGCATTTCAAGAGCAGTTTCGTACTGCATCAACAGCTCTTCCTGTGCAAAATTTCTATTAAAGGCACTTTTCAACTCTGCTATTATAACGCCATCATTCTCTTGACTATTGACCCACTCAAAAATTGTGTCCCAATTTTTTGCTATGTATATTCCACACGAAATCCAGGTTCCCCTACGCGTCACAACTGGCCAGTTTGGCAGAAGAACGGGAAATGTTGATCGTCTATCGGCACTCTTTGTGAAACTGGCCTTCAATGTGGCAATACAATTATTGGCATGTGGGCTTGAACGTCGCACATTCTCGAATGCTAAATGCATTACGTGGCTTACACAAGTAACGTGCTCCAGACTGTTAAATGCTGCCTAAAATAGATAAAATAAAAACAATAATTTAAGAATTGTAAAAAAAGTTAAAAATAAATTTTTAAAAGTAAGGTTACAAGCAGAACTCACCTTCCGAGATCTACCGGCTTTCAGACTGTAGGCAGCGCCATCGGTTACGAAGAGTTAAATTTAGGCTCATGAAAGGTTTGATATAATTTCTGAGTAACGAATTGTGTTACGCTATCGCCGTTCACCGTATGCAGTATTTCCAAGCTGAGCAAAAACGGTTTTGCGGGTGAATTTATAGCCCAACCAGTAACGCCACAATATTTTCCTGTTGCTTGTTTTTGGTCTCATCAAAGATCACATAAAGATCTTCATTTTGTAGGTGGTGTACCATACTTTGTTTCTTAGTTGCAACAACGACATTGACATATTTGTTGCGCAGTGATGTTTCAGGGGGCAACGCATAACCAACTTCTTGTTCAAGAAATGCTTTGAAATCGTGTTTTGCGAACGCAGAAAACGGAACAGCAGCTTTAGCGAGCTGTAAGGCCCATCGCTCCACCCGAGTATCAGTTGGAAAGGAAAGATTGCTTTGCAATTTCGTTCATTTAAGGAAACATTTTTCAAATGACCGCTTGTCTTCAGATGCTGCTCCACGTGCGATTTTTGTAGATGGGAAACCACACAGCAGCATAAGTGTACGATCAACAATCTTAAGATTTCCATCCAGAGCCAAGTACTTTCCTAACCTTTTTTGTTCGTCTTTAACCGCCGGCATTATAACAATACCTATCAAAATCTGAAAAATCTTGGTGTACACTGTTAAAGCAAACAAACTATTTCTGAGAAATGAGAATATATAAACTATTTCTTAGAAATGCGCAAGATTTCCTGCAATACACGTATTTCCAAGAAATAATTATCTTAGATTATGTCAAAATAGGTAAAATAGGTGAAATCAAGAAATTGGCAAAATTTGTGAAATAGGTGGTTTTAGGTTAAAACCTATTTTTACGGTCCTTGGTATTTAATTTTAATTATTTGCAAAACAAAGTTTTCGATCTTAATTGAATTTTATATTCAAAGTCCGTTGCTACCTATTTCTTATTAAGGATATTTTTTCACGAAAATTGTAAACTTTAAAAAAATAATCTTATGGTGCTTTAAGTAATTCGAGAATTTTAATATCTGAGTTTATCATTTAGAATAACCCCTACATTATTGTCCATGCTAAGCATGAACATTTCAAAGATTGCAGTTAAATATCTGTTTCAGTCCCTACAAAATGTTAAATTATAGTCGTCTGGTAGTATATGTAAATAACTCTTCACACCATCGTTGAATTTCTAGACAAATAAAATTTGTATAAATAGTTTTAAATAGAATGTCTTAGAATTATCGATTTAGGCTGATACTGGTAAAATGTATGCAATGAAGTGTCTAGATAAGAAGCGTATCAAAATGAAAGGTGGCGAGAGTTTAGCCATTAATGAAAGAATAATGCTCGCCCTTGTCGACTCTCCATTCATTGTCTGTATGACTTATGCGTTTCATACCACCGATAAACTCAGCTTCATTCTTGACCTTATGAATGGTGGTGATCTTCATTACCATCTAACACAACATGGCGTTTTCAGCGAGGATGCGATCAGGTTTGTTTCACATATTAGTTACTTTTTTCTCTTTTTGGTAATCCTTTGTTTTCGTAAATTGGTTTTAGTCAGGATTTATTGTGCCTTCTCAAATATTTAATTTGTTGCAGTGATCATCAGGAAATTTTTTTTCAAATATTTGAAAATGTCGTTTGCATAAGGACTCAGTTGTGTGACGATAATCTAGTCTTTTGGTATTACCCACATTTTTGGGTCCAGTATCGTGTCGCGTTCAATTGGTCAATTCTAGTTTCAGTTCAATCCTGTGGATTTGGTACCTGATCCCGGTTCCGGACATATTTTCGCGTTCCGTCGTGAGATTGAATGCGTTAAAATTATGCACATATTCATCAAGTTGAGTGCGGATCGTAGATCATTACAGTACAATGGGAATTTGTTGTATGCTTATGAAATACGCAGTACTAGAGAATTTATGGATCATATTCGTTTACTTTCTTGGGTTTATTATTTTTTAATGAGAAAGTGAATTATTTGCTTTCATATGAATGAACGAAGATGAAATATTTAAGAATGAAAGTCCTGCCGACCACAAATTGGGAAATCTGTATACGATCGTTATGTAATGTTGAAGTATTCTGATAAGCTTTTTAAGTAAACCCTCTAAGTCGAAGTCAAATTTCAGTAGATGAAATTCATGATAATTTTATTACTTTAATCCCAAACTGCCTACTTGGAATTTAAGATCACGAAGCGTTGTGTCCACATTCTCCAAGCCTATTAGGAAATTTGGACACAACCATGGGAAAGTGCTCTTCCCTGTTATTTTAAAGATTGGCGATAAAAATTATTCCTGTTTGCAGTACACACAATTATTAACTTTCTTCAATGGAATACCCTATTTTGCAAAAAACTTTCAAATTCTACCATACCTAGTGTTCAGATAATGAAGCAGTCTGAGGGCCATGGTAGCAACAACCAGCCTAAAATATTTTGTTTTATTCGAGAAGAGGAATGTAGCAAGTCCCTAATTCCGCGAGACTTTACCGAATCTTACGAACGTCTCTAATGAATTAGTTTTTTTAAATTCTAGTTCGCTTCCAATTTGAAATTGAAATCGAATCGAATTCGATATAGGTAGGATCGAGAGTTCTAGGTAGTCTCGACATGTGCTTTGAGTACACTTTTTTCAAATGCTTATATGGCTTAGCTGTCGTTTTCTCATTGTTATTTTTTTCACGTATATTTCTGAATTTCATTAATTAGTTGGTATTGTATTTAAATTGATTTGACCGCCGTTTAATCTCCAAAGGCAATTGAGGTGGGCTCAGATTAGTTTGCCCTATTTGTAAATTTTTAAATTAAAATTAGATTTGTACGACCATCGTCAACAAATACGTCATTTTTTTATTTAAAATTTTTAAAACTAGTAATCTTGGCTTCATTTCCACTAAGACAATTGGAGCAATACATCAGCAGTACAAGTTACCATCAGGATAATTTTATTGTATAATCCTCTTACCTTAAATTTGGCAGAGTTTATAACTCAATCTATGTCATTAATATTTTGAATTCCCTGGCTAGTTCTCTTTTCCCATATTGTGGTGTTTTAACTTTCGAGTCGAACAAAGACCTATTGTTTAAAATCTTTGTTTGTTGGAGAATCGGCTTTTAAAAAGAAATGTTTAATGAATTGAAACTAGATTGTATTTCTGATATGTAGTCGAAGGTGTGTTATGCTTTAGAAAAATACTGACAAAGGATTTATCTTACAATTCTAGTTTGGCTATGAATACACATTCAATTTTCACATACCTTTCAAAATTCTAATATAAGTCTGAAAAATATTAAAGGTGGAAAACCGAGGTGTTCCCTAGACATTATTTCTTTGTAATTTGGAAGTAAGTACTGCGTCAAAGTGCATGTCTAATGAAGGATTTGGTGATTTCTGCGTACACCGTCAGTTGCATTATTGATGATATTCGTTTAATTTGATACCTTTTCTAATTACTTTCATGTCAACTAGCTCCTTCTCCCACGCATTACTAAAATATGCTAGGAAAACAATACTCTAATTATGCAACGCAAAATCTTTCCCAATATTTCCCTTTCGCCCACTAAAATATCTTCTAATGGCAATATTCTGCAATTACAGGATTTTAATAATTCACTTGTTAGCCAAAGTCACACATTAGATGTTGAACTTTGTGTTGTCCACCATTCCATTCGATTACTAGAGATTCCAATAATTCATTGCATGTGTCCTTGTTTTCCTTAACATGCAAATTCCTGTGTCAATGATTGACGTGTTTAAATTCATTTCTTTTAGTGCACATTTAAGCATAAGCCACTCAACTATGTAGTTCGGAATTTGCTTTTTGCCAATCGGGATTGTTGTATAAATTTTGCGTTAGTAAGGTATAGTTGCAGACATTCCGAACATAGTATTCACCACAAAGGTTGACTTAACTCTTTGACACTTATTTGATTTATAGTAAGCTTAATTATCTGAATTCAAAATAGAATTTCAAATTTAATTGAATTCATTGATCAACGCAAGACGTGAGTGAAAATTCAAAACATCACCTTTTCACATTAGGAACAAATGGGTATGACGCTGAAATTAGTATTACAAATGTTTTTATATATTGTCAATACCTAAGAATCCGCATTTTTCATTTTTCCCAATTTCCACTTTTTATAGAAGCCGTTTTTTATAAGAAGCTTTGCCTTGAACCAACAAAAGGCTTTTGTGAAGCGAATGCTTTTCTATTGAACGCGTTTCAAGCAGTAGCTCTGCAAATAATAATGATGTATAAAAGCATGCATTTTGAATTATTCATGTTCCAAAAAAATAACAGTTTGAGGATTATTAGTTGCGCTTTTTAACTAGTTTTGTAGGCTCAATGAAATTGTGGCTGCTCTACCTATTCTAGAACAGCACCCTCCGAATTAGCTTAGTCATATGCATAATAAAACATTGTATAATATTGTACTAGAAGATTTCGATGTGGATTTAGTAGTTCATTCTCCTATATAACTTTTGTATTAAACCATTTTCAAATGCCATTATTTTATCAAAACCAACTAGGCAGTTTCTTAATGATTTCTTCAGATTTTGGAATTGTTCCTAATATATAGTATGTAGTGCATACAGTTTCATTTGTCTTTGCATATTAATAATAAAATACAATCATTTGCATTGTTAGAGTACTACTTCTCAACATCTTTAAAAACAAGAAGTTATGCTTTCATATTTCATATCATGTTATCTTTGACCGAGATTACTTATTTTCGCCCTAGCCTTTTTATTCTATGCTTAAAAAATATAATTTAGTAACATTTGAAAATTTTTTAACCTTTCTAATAAACTGTCGGACTAAACATTCATAGATACTTTTATATAATTTAAATTTTATCAACTAATTGTTAACGTATTTATAGAGTCAATTCCAAAAATATCAAGTTTAATGTAAAGTAAGCATTACATTTATTGTGAGTTTCTGGCAATAGTCTCACTCAGTCACTTAAGTGAACATTTTCTTAGCATTATAATTGTATAACACAGGAGGGTTTCGTATGCTATTGTTCGATCCTTTGTATACATTGTCATGCATGTAATATACTTAGTTTGACATAACCGACAAGTAAATTTATGACAACCCCTGGATCGTTTCAATGGCTTTTAATTCATATTAATTTATACTATATATCAAGTGTACATAATTCACAGAATCTCAGAATCTTATTTTACTAGGCACGGGTTGTTGGCCCATATTGTTATCATTACATTTTTTTATTTTTACAATATCCATTTATAAAAATAGAAAATAATGAAAACTATGTTTTGAACTTGGTTTTAATATTTCAGTAAACGTAGGAGTAGAATTTTTTTCTTGTTAAAAGCATTTCATTTCATCCACTTGAACTTTATCAATCAATTACCAACTCCACTTTCTTCTTTCTCCTTCATGCGATATCGTATTCTTTCTGCATTTGTTGAATTTTGTGGGTTGAATGCAATTTACAGTTGTCCTCTTTTATACCTGGAAACAGAAAATTTCTACTCAATTGACTATTTTAGGCATGCATGTGCTTTGTGCACTGGTTCATGATCTCTCCTTCAACTGTGCACTTTATTGCCCCACGTTTTTATTAAATTATCCACATTGCAACATCGGATAAGTTCACGTCCTAATATCATTTTACTTAATCTATCACCTCTGTTTCATTGTTAAGGAATTTAGTGACTTCACCACCAATGCAAAATATTCCTTACTTAAGATATGCCTTGAAACTTACCCATTTTATTTCAATCCCTGGATGCTATTGTTACATGAATACATATTATTTATTTGAAGTGGGGTGGGGGAGGAAATCAGGTGGTTATACAGATAAACGGCAACCATTGATTTTTTCTAACGTTTATTTTGCACTAAATTTTGTTGTTTAATTTATTGTTTAATTATGTTTTAATGTAGATTTTACGCATGTGAAGTCATTTTGGGACTGGAACACATGCACAGTAGAGGCATCGTATATCGTGATCTGAAGCCAGCAAATATTCTTTTGGATGAGCATGGACATGCCAAAATCAGTGATTTGGGTCTGGCCTGTTACTATCTGGATAAGCGACCGCACGCATCGGTTGGTACCCATGGCTATATGGCGCCGGAAGTTATTCTCAAAGGCACCTCTTACGACTACTCTGCTGATTGGTTCTCTCTTGGTTGTATGCTTTTCAAACTCGTCAAAGGTCATAGTCCATTCAGGTAAAAACTATTTGATCTTCTTAGTTTAACCTTATATGGAGAAATCAACCTTTATGAAAAATTGTTTCCAATACAAATGAAATTATCAGTTATTTGGTAATGTTCATTCTCTAATAAAATCTATAACCAGAAACAGTATTTTTCTCCAAAAGCTGTCCTCATAAACTTTCTTTCATGATACATTTCACTTTTTTACATGGATTTACATAAAAATCAGCTATCTTTGAATTAAATAAGAAAGCATAGCATCCCCATTAATTCCTGCAGTCGTGCTACTTTAATGTTCATAAAACGTAATGCTTACAGTCTAATCTTAGACAGTCTTTGATGCTGTAAAACGACAAAGCATTTTTCTTGAAATTCTAGGCTAATGAGTAGTAAAGCACCCTGATTACATTAAAGATTAAAATTGAAACCGTCAAATTTATTTTTCTCTACATTTCTCGCTTTACAATAGCACTATATTGAATAGCGAGCGTTAATTTTTTACACATTCACCGAGGATTAGTCACATTAGTTTTTTTATAGAAATCTAGTTTGTTGTAAAGGAATGGGCGATGCACCAATGCTTTCGTTTTGCACTGAGCCAAACAGTATAATCTCATCTTATATCTAAAGTCTATAATGCATTTTATAAAACGACTTCCAGTGAAAGCAAAGACAATGATATTATACTTTTCCAAGTATTTTCAAAGGAACTAACTCGAATATTTTATACTTTTGTTGAAAAACGTTGTAAAAAATGCGCATGTTAACTGACCTTGTGAGTGATATTTATATATATATCTATGTTCCAAAATAGACAATTTATTCTAAAACTCAATTGTTTTATATTAATTATATATTGAATATTTATTGAAAATCAAGTTCTCTTGAAAGATTTTATATTATATATTGAAAGAAATGCCTTTTCCATCTAACAAGGTATCATTGGTAAATGAAATTAATATAGATCTGTGTGAGTCAATTTCGTTATAAAAAACCTGCGTATCAATGAGATTGAGGTTTATATACCACATGTTTAATTTTAAAATAATCAACGAATTAGATCTTGTAAGTTAGAAATTTCCTATTATACCCAAGTTATTTCGCAGAGATTTTACCATTGTCAATTTCTAGGATTCGCACTGGTTTGTATAATTTATTTTAACGTCATAGTGTTCTCTATTAATAATTCTTGTTTTGTTTTTTCGTCTTTTCTTGTAACCTGTATTTTCTTTATCGTTATAGTTGTGATTTCAGTTAAGAGTACGTTCTGTATGCATTTAATGCGTGCTACTATATGGTTACTAAAAAGTCCACCGAATACATTTCTAATCCCAAAATTGAATTGTTGAATAAGTGAAGATTTCGCTAAATTTTTTTATTATTTCTCACTCTTGTACTTGTAAATTTCTTTTATTTATTCAAATAGAAGTTTTTTGAAACCTTTCTTTCATGTAGTACTGGGGAATTTGTAATATATAAGAGCTGAGCGAATAGCTTTGGTAACCGCAGGTTATTTGAAATGGAAATGCTGAGCAGAATTTATGAAAATTTATTGCAGTCCAATAGAAAAATATTATTTTGAATGTAAGTTAGACTTCCATTCTTTGACATAGCCAATGTTCCACTCTTGGACATGGGCAATACACGATAGGCAGTTACAACAGGCCTTTGCTTTCCACGCGTTACTGTTTTAATGCAATTCTCTTCTAGACGCTTTACTTTGTTAATGGGACAAATTTTTATTATAAAAAGCTCATTGCCAATAAAATTTCCATTTTCTCTTGGGAATTAGCTACTGATCTGATTAATACTGTCCAACTTTGCCATGAAATGTACAAACAGTAACGTTTCAATCGGAATTACAAAGATTACAAGAGTTGTTTAACTTCTTCAAGGGATTTCCATTAACTCATAGACTTGATTTGTTGCTTCCATTTTTCAAATTGCTCCCAAATGTTCCCATTGAAATGCCGATGTTCGGTTATGAAGAATTTTTATAATTAACGCAAAATTATATCTAGTCGTAGCTAATTGTTTGAAAAGTTAATATGATGAAAATGTTCTGCATAATCCATTCAAAGCTGTAAATGGGGGGTGAATTACATTTATGGTTAATTTTTTGTGCTGGGTTGGTCCAAGCAATAAAAAGATAAGCAAACATATATAAATGGGTTGGGTCAATGTTTCAAAGCAATATGGGTCATGATTAGGTATTTGAAAAACATAATGAATGCACTTTGGCAGGAGAGCTGTGTAAATGAATGATTAAAGAATTTTTTTATTTTAAAGGGCCCCTTACACCATACATGTATATATTTTGAAATGTATGTGATGAAATCAAAATAAGGATTTGTTATTTCTTTAAAAAGTTTATGTCGCTTTTCTAAGAAGCTAATGCTATTTTAATGTTTACTCATTTCGACAAACGAAAATTACACAACTTTGAATTCTATAAAGAAGAGATCATATTTCAAACCGAATTTTTTTGATAAAATTTAATTCGTCGCAATTAGCGAATAGCAATTGACTTTTAGTAGTGCGCGTCCATTCTAAGTCTAAATTTAGATATCTCTATATTTTCCTTAATGTTTGTCAATGACTTAATTGCTTTGACTGTGCAGCAGGAAGGAGAAACTTTAACTGTCTTCTTTTTTATTACTTATCGACCTCTATTAAATTCCTTTTGTTTTTTATCTGAAAATTTGCTTCCTTTAATTTTTAAATGCTGACCTTTAATGCATCATTTTCATCTTATGTTGCAAAACTAAAATGCGTTTTATTGAGATAATATAACCAGAATGATTCTACCCATTGCATTCTTAACTGTTATAATACAGACTTAATATATACTATCTAGAACAGAGGTTCCTTCGTGTTTGGGGAATCAGGGAATTGAGAATTAATTAAGGGAGTCAGGGATCACTTGGAAAATGTCAGGCAATTCAAATTCAAGCCAATTGAGCAGCACTCCAAACAAAGAAGAGAGAATCAATGGAGAGATCTAAAAGTATCTTAAAGAATTTCAAGTGTGTACAAATTTTGTAAACTTCTTACAGTTTTGATAAGTTATTTAAAAATGTTTTGCAATCATCGATTTTTAGAACGTCTTTTAGTCATTATTAGGTAGAAATTTTTTTCAAAATTGGCTAATTGTTGAAAAGTGTGAAATTTTGAAAAATGTGTGGCATTTGTTTCAGGTATGTTCGTTGTTTAACAAATAGAATATGTGGATTTGATTATTTAAAATATGTTCGTCTAATTGTATTTGCAATTTTACAGCGACATTAATTATCATCTTGAATCAAGTATTTTCTTAATAGAACATCAAAAATTCTAGTTCCGATCATTTTTATGCTTAAATTTACTTTTTAACTTATTAGACAACCACGGACAACGAAAGACCGTCATGAAATCGACAGAATCACTATGACTACCGATGTCGAACTACCAGAATCAATGTCAGAGCAGTTGAGATCATTATTAGACGGGCTGCTTAAACGTGAAGTCTCCCAACGACTTGGATGCAAAGGGCAGATGGCCGAAGAATTAAAGAAGCATGAATTTTTCGCTCAAACAGACTTCAATGCTGTCTATTATCGAAAACTAACTCCTCCACTTGTGCCCCCTCGTGGTGAAGTCAATGCCGCTGATGCTTTCGATATAGGTTCATTTGATGAAGAAGATACCAAGGTAATGTAACACGTAATTCCAATCAATTTTTCCCAAATTTATATAGCAATAAATAATTCAATTTAAATTTTAACCAAAGTTATCCGACATAATGACAGAGATATTCTTAAATCGATGAAAAATTCGACACTGTCTGCTTGTTGTATGTCTTCCAATTGATATAGTAGGCTACTCAACATTTTAAATCAAAATGACATGAAATTGGCAAAGCGATTTCGTCTGCGCTTTAAAATGTAAATCACAATTAAACGCTTTATAATTACCTGCTTCGTAAATGTTTAACTGAACTAGGTAACTAGGATTAACATATGGTATAAGAGGTGGGCAGTTGATCAATTTAGATAAAATTTCAGGGAACACTTACTGATTCCCCATGTACTTAGTAACGAACTACATTTCATAACTATTTTTATATAGGTTGGAGAAGTTCACATGTGAAGTAAATTGTTGAATTGCGAGCAGAAAACGAAAATCAGTAAATGATTGATCTCATATTTGATGGAAAAACAATAAGGATAAAGTTTTTGTAATATTCATTTTAAGAGAGTTATCATCTGAAATTCAATTTCAATATCTCAAATTGTGATTCTTTTTTTCCTTGTTTGATATTATATATTATGTATAAATTTATGAAACAATAGTATATATATATATATATATATATATATATATTTNTTTATATTGTTTAAGTAATTTTAATGAATCCTTTCGTTTTTTGTAGATAAAAAACTTGTACCAATCCAAAGGCTATGAATAATCTTTAATCTAAATTTTTATTATTTTCCGGCTTTATTGGACAAGTAGGTTCAAGACTCCAATGATTGGTTCATTGAAAACACGTCAATTGCGATTATGACGCAAAACCTTTATGTACGAGTTGCTTTCAAGAATGTGTTGGCTTTTTGAGTTGCTTTCAAAAGGAAACGCTTCAATTTAATCAATTTCCTGAGATTTTAGTATTATACTTAAAGTATCAAGGATTATGTAACTTTACATAATTACCTAATTTTTTTTAATTATGATTTATATTTTCATGTCAAATGTTTTACATACCCTTTAAATCCATGTTTTGACATATTAGAGCTGCTTAGGTCGCTAAGGGCCAATATACTAATTATTAAAATTCATTTTTAATTCGAGTGCTTTTTCTGGTTTACAATTGTTCATTCGCGCTGTTACTGCGGCCATTGTTCTGCAACATAGGGAATTATGAAATATGTTAGATATATAGCGCTAAATGAAAATGTTGCTCCTACTTTGTGATTTGTTGTATTTACACCTTGTTTTAAGTTGATTAAAAACATATTTTTTCGAAATATATTACTTTAAAAAACTTTTTTCATTGGACTGGATGAGCTGACGAAATATTTTGTTTATACGAGAAAATCAAGGTTTTCTTTCGCTAAAAAATTGCAATCACTATAAATTTGACTGATTACGTTCTTAAAGTTAGAAAACATCCGGAAAGATTTAATTGTTGTAAATATTTTCATTTCTCCAAATTTGGGAGAAATAGGTAAGAGTGTTTCAGATATATTGAATAGTTTCAAATGAAATATATAAACATTATTTTTTGGTATTCTTGTTTTTCTTAAAATACGTAAGTTAGTAGAAGCTCTTGCCTTCTCAAGCCCACAATTGTTGTCCAAGACAGTGTGGTGAAAGAATGGTTCACTGAATTTCTTGTCCGTATATGGATTATTATGAAATGTCTTAGCTAGTAGTTCTATAATTTGTGAAATCCATTTATTGGAATGCTCTATCCAAATTTTTCCAATTTTTATTTGAATTCTTTAGTGCAAATGTTTAGGTTAAAATGGTTTTTAAAATCATTTTATACTGTTTAATCAAACAAAAATTAAAAAAATTGAAAGTATACGGGAAATCGACCATGGTTTTGGAAAAAGTGGGCACTACAGACAGAGTTGCCTATTCCCTCAAGACGCAATAATTCGTTTATATAACATTTGATGGAACATATTGCAAACGACTAATCTTAATCAATCTCTTTGAACATTGTTAGACACAATAATTTATTTTAAAATTTAGCCAAATACTTTTTGTTTGAGTGCCAGACACAATAATTTATTTTAAAATTTAGCCAAATACTTTTTGTTTGAGTGCTTTTGAGAAACTAAAGAGATTTTTTGAATCTAAAAGTTTCATATTTATTATATTCTTGGAGGTGTTTGGTTTTTTTCCACTTTAGCTTTGCAATGTATGTTGACATTGTCAAAGACTCAGTCTTATTTCCAAATGATAACCGAGGGCAAAACTATTTTACTAATATACGGTATCTGATATCATCAATCAAACTTATTAATCCAATTTAGTTACTACTACATGATATGTCACAAATATTTCTTCTAAGATATAAATATAACACGCGAAAATGGATTCAGTGTGAATAGTTGTTTAATTCTGTGGGATCAGTGGGAATTCCCAGATAGAATTTGCAAAGTCACTGCGGAAATGGGAGTCCACTCCCACGAAAACCATGGTTGCAATCAAGTAATGGGTTTTTTAATTTCGAAGCCAGCATCAAAATGTAAATATTTGCATATTTCTACATAGGTTTTCAATTTTTTTTTGTGAAAAATATTTTCTCTTTTTGTGTATATTTTAAATTTTTATATATTTTCTCTTTTTGTGTATATTTTAAATTTTTATAACTTTGAAAAATTTGTTATATCACTGTGTGCAACCTTCGATGAATTCGCTTAATATGTTGCTGAGTGCTAATCTTTATAAAATCAGTGAATTTAAATGTTTCAAGCAAGGTTGTAATTGTGATTTCAATTATAAACCGCAAATTTAATTTCACTCTTTGCGTTTTCTTAAATTGCTTTTTAAAGAAAATTGTTTTTCGTGTCACGCTATAATTTATTGTTTTTAAAGTTGAAATTTACCAATCCATCATCGTTCTTGACACTTCAGTTGCTGGAATTATTTTCATATCCCATTAAGTTCATTTGCAAAGGCCAACTCTTTCTGTTTCATATTTCCACTCAATAAATTAGTGCGCGTCTGTTTTGATGACATTTTATTAATAATTTAAAAAACTATTGTATTAATCACTAATCATTATGCACTGTGTGACTTCAGCTTATGTTTTACATTATTCGAATTTAGATCAATTTTATACCGAACCATTGTTTTCTAAGAAAAACACATTTTGCATTATGTTCTTCATGGAATAGGGTTTCAATAAACAGTTTTGTTTTATTCTGAATGCTTGTAAACATCATATTTGAAATGTTAGGTAAATGATGTAATCTAAAAATAGATATTATCTTATTTGCTTATTTATTTGATAGTAAGTATGTCATCAAGTAAGACTTGTCTACCAAATGGAGGAATTTATCATTTTTATCTGGAGCAATATTATTTTTTTGATTTTTTAATCCCCCATCGTCAGGGCCAGTTGATATATTACAAGTGGATGGTCCATTGTGCTTGGCCTGATCGACGTTCTATTTTCACCTGTACTTTTGCCGCTGTTTTCTCATCGCCATTTCAGTTTGCGCATTTTCATTAATCAATATAGTTTTATCTTAAACGAAAATCGTTCAAAATATTTAGATACTTTTGGTGAATTACGATTCTCAAATCTGTATTTGTTTGCTTTAATGTAGACTCCATTTGTCTCCATTTCAATGTATTATATACAACTTGTTCCATCCCTATTTGAAATAATCGTCTGCACCTCTGCCATAAATGGTGTTTTGACCTGTTCCACTTATGTAAAACTCCCAGATTATAATGGTTTGTTTCGCCCCAGATATCGTTTAACTGAACCAATAATACTAATTCAAATTTAGCTAGGATGTTTATAAAAGTTGCTTGCTATAATATTCATCAATAGTTAATAATTATTAATTATATTTAATTTCACTTAAAATACGCAGTACAATAAATATATACTGCTTCTATATGCATTTCCATACCCAAAAATAGAATAAATTGATATTTGGTTTTTAAGAAAAACGAAGTCTATATATGCGCGCGTTGATACCGTTGAGAATTTTGATTATTAGTATAAGACATTTATTAAATCAGATTGATATGGCGTGTGAATTTACTATCATTATAAGCAAACAAAACACTCAATCTCAAAGACAGCGTTTCTTTTTAATTTCATCTCAACTTATATGCGCGCGCTTGTGCTATTTTACCAATTCTCAAATGCTTTACCTGTCAATCCGCGCTCCTAATTAATTTCTCACTTCTGCACACTATCCAACTCAACAATTGAAATCGCTCGAAAGCATTGTGCTTAAATTCATGGTTAAAATTCCAATCAACTAGCACAGAATAGCGATGAATTACTCTTCTATTTCAACTCATTCATTACTATCTTGTTAAACTCTAAATTGAAATGTGCGCGAGAACAACACAATTTTCAATTTATTCTATCCGATTAAGTTTTTTTATTGTGTTGAAATAAATCCACTTCTTTACCCGCCATTTCTCTTTAATTGGCTGTTTTTTAAGCGTGAATTTTGTAATAGCGTCTGATAAATAGTTCAGAACCTTGAGAAACCATTATGTTATGAAATAACGCCTTTAATAAGTGGCAGTCGAGAGCAAAATTGCCACAGTTAATCTTTCGTATTTTCCTCTTTGTAATTGCTTTATCCCTTTTCTTATTCTAGACAAAATTGAATGCTCTATATGCAGTATCAACAAATTGTGAATTTATTTCTCAATTGGATTAAGTTACTGGAAAGGGTAGCAATTAAGGTAATCGCATTTCAATTCAAATCTGCATAATTTCTGTGAGAGTCTTTCTATCATTTACATTTCATTTTAATTCATGGAATTGCGGACCTTTATGAGAAGTATATTGAGGAATATATTATTTACCGAAATATTTCATATGAATACCTTCATACTTTTGACGTTTCATAACGAAATTTGATTGAAATTTTATTCAATTTGTCAATTTTTGCTTGCATAATTTAATAGTTAAATTACCTCCAAACACTTAAGTCAAAATGTTTTGTTCTAGAGATGAGACATTCTCACTATTAGCAAGACAGTAAAGCTAAATTTTCCTCGAAATCAATTTATTTTGTAATTTATTGATTCACTATATTATGTGTATTGATATCGAATATCCGTTGCTGTATTTGTTTGAATGACTCCTTAAAATAGTTAGTGACTACATCAACTTGCAAACACAGAGTACAGTTTGTATTCTTGGCATCTTATTAATCAAATATCTGGTCCGATTTGATAATAATCTATCTAATAGCAGTATCTTTAGCTGAAATATTTTTTAATTTTAGGTCCTCTAGTTGTGTTTAGACTATTATAATTTTATTTCAGGGCATCAAGTTGAATGAGACCGATCAAGATATGTACAAAGATTTCCCACTGGTCGTAAGCGAACGTTGGCAATGCGAAATTGCTGAAACAGTATTTGATGTTATCAATTCTGACACGGATCGTGTTGAAGCCAAGAAGCAAAAAGCTGACAGACTATCGCGAGATCAGAACTACTTAGCAGGAAAGGACTGTATTTTACACGGTTTCATGTCGAAACAGGGTGGCGCTTTCGCAAGTAGTTTTCAACGGCGTTACTTCTTTCTCTTCCCGAATCGCCTCGAGTGGCGGGAAGAGGAATCCAAAGATAAAGTTAATCTGCTAGGATTCGATCAGGTTTTCTTTAGCATTATCTATTATCTTTTTATAAACGCTTTTTGAAACAGTATTATCTTTACCGATACATCTTCCATTGTAGACACCATGAATCCAATTAGTATAGTAAATGGCTAATAATAGAAATACTTTTAATATTTTATTTTAAAGAACCTAAGACATGGATTTTGCAACTTGCGGAATTGACGCACTTTGAAATGTCGATGTATTTCGTTTCATTAATCATAAGTGTATGCAAGTGATGAAAACCCTTCGAAGCATTTTCCTCTAAATATGTGTCGTTATTGTTCGCGAAATAATAACTTTTCAATATATGTATTTCCCCAACTTGTACTCATTTCAATTACAGCACATACTTTGCATGTAGTATTTGTTTGTAATAAATTTCAGCATATTTCTTCTAATTGAGGCGCAACATGTGCTGTACTGCGCATTTTGCAGTTAATGTTCAAAATGTTCTTCCCTATTAATGCTTTTCTACTATTTCGTTTTACGTTGCGTTCGAGGAATTCCAGTTCCCTTTTCAAATTTCGCTAATGACTTTGGGTTACTTGAAATAATGGACACTCTTTAGCACTTGATTTTCAATGATTTTTTCAACCATCTACTTCCAACTCAAGTGAATTCTATAGTGAATGATTTTATCATTCTAATTTCGCAAGAATCGTTTGTTTCTATTTTTTACAATTGTATAAATTTGGGAATTTCTTTGAAAATAGCATGTGCTTTTTAAAATCATTGTTCCGATCCTAAATTTGATTGAGAATTTTTAAAATTTTTTCTGGTTTTTGTAGTGTTCTATGAAAATGGAAATGCTTTGTAGTCCGTTAAACGAAACTTTCTAAATATTTTTTGATATTAACTCATCTTAAAAACTTCAGTTCTAAGACAATGTGAATATTTGAAGTGTGATTTAAATGTGGGCTTGTCCTCGTCCATAATTAAAGTTAAATTTCCAAATTTACCAGCATTAGAGTAATTGCATTCTAGCTCATGCAATTTTCCTATCTGTAAACTATTCTAGGAATCTTTGCACTGTAGGAGAAGCATGGCTTTATATAATTCAATTGGCATTTGTATTTCTACAAAAAACTACTCCAATTACAACCAATAACATATTGGTGCATACTGTGCATGTAGCAATATATGTCTATCTTTAATACAAGTTTTGCTTCTTGGTTTGTGCTGGGTGTGTATTAGGAGTGGGGTTAGAATAATCATCATTACAGCATATCTTATTCCCTCTTAAAAATGTAACATTATAGTTAATTGTTCATATGTGAATAAATCAATTGGATACTTTTGTTCGTTTAAAAGTCATCCACTCGCATGTCAACTTGCAGAGATCACTGGTTGAGCTTACCAATGGTTAAAAGTCTTAGGTGTTAAGTAATTGAATTGTTACTATTAATTAAGCAGTGGGAATGAAAGCATGTTTTGTAGGTGCTTTTCAAACGCTCACTTCAAAGGGAATTGAGTTATAAAACTTCAAAGTGCTCAAGTGTCTATCATTGATTTCTCCGTTCTTGCAGTGTGTAAGAAAAATCATGAGAATTAGTAGATATTTATGCCAAACTAAAAAAATGTTATTTATGTTTTGATAAGAAAGTGTATATACATGTATGTATGTCTAAAGTCCATGAGAAATTTTATTCAACTTTCATCGACAATTTTTGTTTTGCAAGTTAAGTAATAAATAGGTCTGAACATTTGGAGGTTATTAATCGTTATGTTTACAGGTGAGCGAAATTGAAGAAGCAAGCACAAAGAATGGGAAATGTATCCAAATTCGACAGAAACAAGGAGGAAAGACTGTAGTATTACGATGCGATTCGGAACCCGAATATTTGCAATGGTGCAAAGATCTCAAAGAAACATTTCAAATTGCCAGCAATCTGCTGAGCCGCGGGTCCAAGGTCTTAACTAAAACCTGGAATCCAGACGATTGTCCCGGTAGCAATCCTAGTCCCAATTCCAACCATTCAACATGGGGTACACATTCGAAATATCGGCATTCCAATTCGACTGAATCTTAACCCGACCCTCTTACCGTGGATTCTCCTATTAATCTCAGTTAACCATCAAATAACGCCGCTAGTCGTTGTATGTATGGTATGAAATAGCAGGCGAATGTTTGCTCTTTTTTCTTTGGCGACGTGTGCTGAATTTTTTAGTTTGTATTACTAGCGTAAATACCAATGATATTTGTGCCGCTTCCCAAGCTCAATTTTCATTTGAACATATTTCAATTCATGTGCCATTTATGTTTAAAACCTGTCATATTTCTATAGGCATTATTTTTACATGCTTTTGTACAAATTTAGTCAATGACACTTTTAGTCAGTGCATTTCGGGCCGTTTAAAGAGGAAATTTAAAGCCTATATATCTTCACATTTTTGAAAGTAATTGAAGGTCCTAGGAATGTCATTGACTGCGCTTTTTTCAGTTGCAACAACTAGCGGCAATGTTACAATCTTTGGTTGTTCGTATTGTGCTTACAACAGATCTTAATATCACCGCGCATCAGTGACGTCATGACCTTGCTTGGTCATAAAGTATGAATGCAATGGCGCTCTTTTTCAATTTTGTTAATTTAGTATGATTTGTAACGAAGAGCCGTTTTGCCGTAGATGATGTATATGATAAATCGTGTACTGTTTTGTGTGTACTTAAACACGGGCTTTGCTCGCTCCTTTATTGTTATTTGTAGCCTCATACTTCATAACAGTGCTGTTTTAGGCTTTAATACGTAATTGAATTGGCCGCAAGCTCCCTTTCGGCCCATATTTGCACTTATAGTTTTTGAATTTTGACAGGTAATTTTTATAAAGACAAACAGCTATCAGAGCTTATTGTGATTGTATTTATTAATGATTTGTTTTGGTAAATTACTGTTAATGCTTTTATAAATTTAGAAATTGACGGTGTGTAGGATTTCTTAGTAGTAAAATATTACCAATACTTTTCTTAATCCTCATTAATCATATCACATTTCAGTAATAATATAATTAATGGCTTTATAAATTTCCATTGTCAATAAGACCTAATATACCATAAAATAGAGAAGAAAATAAATGTTTTTTAGAACATTTTGCTTGCAATCGCTTAATTTGTTTCTATCCTTAGATGATCAAATTCTCAGTGAACTTTTATGTATATTCTTATTTAGCAGGAGGATTATCATAAATTGATTACAAAAACAAATCTAAGCAACATCTAACGTTTTTAGTGGAACAAAGTCATATAGAATCTGATGCATCAAAATTTTATTTTTAGTAAACTACGGATAATCCACATTTTTACAGATCCTGGTGACTTTTCAAAAGTCCTGTTCGCGTGTTAAATGTTTGTTTTTGAAACATAATCTGGTGGAATTACTGAGTACCATGTGAACCGGCTTATCCGAAGTTCAACATGTTCTTAAGTAAATCTGAATTTCAACTACAATATCTGAGTCATTGCAGGGAACTTCACATTCCATTAAAGTGGGATTAGGTTGTTCGACATTGCAATCGTCTATTATGTCAGCGTGAATGTAATGCATTGACTATTATTGGGAAATAGTTTGTCATTAAATTAATATGAATAGCTTATTAGTTTTTTTAATTAGGTTTACCTTCCCATTTTTAGTAGTCGCCAATGGTATCTACAAGCTAATTAATGCTTAACTAGTGTTTTTCATAATGACCCGGTAGCGAAAAGATGTACAGTTCGAAAACATTTTCCTATTGAAATTTACAGTGATATCTCTTTTTGCGTGCTGAAAAAATTTTTGGTACTTACGAAAGCACTTTCTGAAATTACTGTGAAGTTGTAAATATGTTTGCCTCAGATATACCAATATAGAAGCAATAAATTTTTGTTTATAGTATGTAAGATTCTCCCGGTATGTAATATATATACATAATATTATTAACACTATTATCTAAATAAATTGTACAAATTTTATTTTAGAAATAGTACTGTAAATTAGGCAACTATGAATATTGTGGGAAACAAAATTCTATGTATAATGAACTTTGCGGTTTGACCCTACAAATATTGTGCAAAGAAGAACTTATCATTTATATGAAAGAGACGGATTGCCATTTACAAAAAATCTTGAAGTATTTTTTTGCAAAAATGTTGATAATTTATTTTAAAATGAGACATTTTATTGCATAGTCTTTTTTAAATTGGCGTATATATATTTTAAATTTGCTTATATAATCAAGTTATATTGATGCTACAGTTATATTTTTAGTAACATTTGGCTGTGCATTTCTACTTTGAGAAAACATTACTATAACAAATCGGAATTCAACCAAGATTTTCAATGATTTTAACATAAAAGTCTAAGTTATTTCAAAGGACCATCAACAGATAACTGACAATACTATTTCATCTGTACGCAGTGGTGCACTGCCTAAGAGAAAAGTGGGGGACGCAATTGTAATTTTTTCTGCAATTACCAAGTGATTTGCTGGAAAATGAATGAAAACATAAAAGCACTCCGCTTCAAGCAAGCATCTGATGCAGTAAATCGCTATAATTACCCAAATGAAACAATGTTTGATTTTGCACATCTCCATGCTTTTTATTAAAAAATTTTCGTTTTTGTTAAGGGCAAAAATTTCACCCAAATGAGATGATTAACAATCATTTTTCTACATTTCAAAATCAATTGTCTGATTGTAATTATAAATGCGGAATGTACGTCTACAAATGAACAAATATTTGGAAATATATCACTTCTGAAAATCTATTACACTTCGGTTAGAATTTAAAAATTGCATGGTCACAAAGGGAAAGGATTTTGAATACTTGGACAAAATTTGAATTAGTAGCTTGCAATAGCATTTTATTACTTCCTTTCGATTTTTGTATTCCAAATAATCAGGACGTAATTAAAGAAGAGCTTGGCTACATATACATAGAGCATAGTCACAAAGAAATTTCATTTTCCATTTTTTGTTATTGCATTTTGTTTTAAGGTTCTTAATAATTCCATTTTTTGTTGAATCCACAGAAATAATTGACTTGTCAAATTCAATTATCAGAAATTTTGTGGAATCCCATCAAAACGATTGACTATCGAAATTGCATTCCCTCTAAAAATTTTGTGGAAGCGGTCGTTTTGATATGACTACATAATGTCCGTTACAGTTTAATTTGGCTTTCTTTTTAACAAATACTGGTGTAACTTAAGCAGTTTTGCGGCTATTTTTACTCAAGGTGTGATATTTATTTAATGCACAACACAAAAAAGTATTTAAAAATCTCGCCTGCCTGGCGGAACCAACCATCAACCTAAAGAATGAAAATTTCATAAAAAGCCAAAAGTTACAAAAAAACCATTTTATACATAGAAAATATATTAAGACTTTTTTGAGCAGCTACTATTAGATTTCCTGCAATTGTCTATTTAATCGTACACAATATTTTAATGCCTGCATCCACATCAAAAAGGGCTTAAGTTGCTTCTAAGGAAATTTAGTTTAGGATCAGCAGTTTACCGAAAAAAGTCAACTTCAAAAATGTTAAAATTTGCCAAGTGTGGACGAAAGTGTTAGTATTTCGGAAGCCATAAGAGAAATCTAGAAATTTTAGTAAAAATTTGTTAAACTGATTGCCATGCTATGATAGCTCTGAAATTTTAGCAAAGGAAAAAGCTCTGGCTTTAGAAAAAGAGTACAGCCCTCATCAGTACTTCTATATGGCTAATGTAGTTTCATTTAAAAGGTCATTTTGATATTGCACTTTTCAGAATTCATAACTGAGAAGAAAATTTCAATCAACGAATATAATGATCTGCAAATACATTGATATTCGTATCACCTAGTATTCGCATTACCAAGTTTCACGCGATTTATTCAAGATTTGTCAGTCACTGGATTTTCCTTATTGAGATGGTTAAAAAACAAATTTTTAACTGAATATATTTGTTGTTTTGAGCAGTGCTAAGTACACTCAAACCCAAAAAAACAAAGCATTCTCAAAGTAAAGTGAAGTGTGCATGCAGCATAGAAACCAAAACTAATAAGCAGGGCATCGTGAAATATAACTAAAATAGCCAACTATAATCTTAATAGTAATGTCAAATATGACCTATAAAATTTCTAATATGCCTAGGAAGTAGGCCACCAATCACTATCAAAATTTCAACAATGTTGTTTTTTGAACCTTTTATTCAACGTTCTGTCTGCTGTTAAAGGCTTATTTAGCAAAAAGAATTTTTTTAATATGCACAGGTAAAGGGTTGAAGTACGATTTCCATAATACAGAAAAAGAACGTAAAAATGCTTTGTTTTTCAAAGTTTATTTATTTTTCCACATAAATGCAATTTTTTACACCACTACATGTAGGTTACATTTTAGAATTTTATATGTTAATTTTTTGTTGCCTTAAGAATGTTATAATTTTGCTGTGAAATTTCTAATCCTTTGTCATGTTCATGCCAACCAAATATTAAATACAAGTGATACCAAGATGTAAAATATCAGACCACGTTAAACGCAGGCGGCGCAGATATCTTTTCTAAGCCAAATGTCATAAGTCCTTTGTTGACGACATATGCAATCTAACCTTTTTTTGATAATTTTTACTGCATTCCAATTAGCAATATTGGGAGACATTTTTTTACTTGTTCACATCTGATTTGTTCCTTTTCTTGATAAAAGTACAAAGTAAGAATATAAACCCCTCACATTTTCAAATATTTATTTAAAACTACTCATATTCTGTTGTCATATTTATTGACTCTTTTGGTTCCCTACGGCTAATAAATATTTAATTACATCTTAATTTTAATTATGGTCACATTTCTGAAGCCATTGCTTTAACTTAGGTTTTAGTGATAAACTAATAATAATGCGTTTTCTTGCATGCTAAATATTGTTATAGGGTTTCAATATTTTCATGTTTTATATATTTGTACCCTTATTTTTTGGAACTTCACAGCCCAGATATGTGTATATCGAAAGCAGGTAAAATTTTAAAGGAAACATGACAAACTGCTTCATGTAACATGTACTAGGCATGCCTTGAATTGGCTAGCAGATTTTTTAGTATTGCGTATTATAAGACAAGATTAAACTACATTTTATCTTAAAATCCAGATCTTAAAAATATCTAGAAATTGCTGATGTTGTGAATCATGGTCTGCTATAAATAGCTGGAAATTTACAGAACATAGAAATAAAAAAAGTGAGGCGAGATATTTGTGTTGAGCGACGACTAGCGGGGAAATCAATTGAGAAACCGTTCTTATCACACATGTAGTAATTTCAGCGGATGTTACGCGACGTTACAAGATAATTACTCTCGGAGCATGTGCGGGGCATAAGTTCATCGTCTACCATGTCAAAGAGCACTTAATATAGTTCATTTGCACCGGGGCAAAGCCCATCGTGTAAAATCCACTTTACGTTTACAAATTGAGATGAATCTATCGTTACTTTGTTAATGCATGCGTAATGAGTCGGAAAGGTTGCGCAACCCTCTGCAAGTCTGGATTCAATAACAAAACAACTGTGACACAGTTTAATTTTCCAAAAGATGTTGAATTATAAGAAAAATGGTTAAATGCTCTTTGTAGAAAGAATTGTGCCAAGTTTGTGAGAAACTCACTTCAAATGCTTTTTATCACACTCAAAAAGAAGAAATTGAAGAATGATTCCATACCGGCCCAATTTAACTTCCCAAATTCTTTAAAGGTTTTTCAAATTTATGTCTACAGTTTAAACTTATATAGTACAAGAGAATCATAATTTGGTATTATAATTCTAAAAATCTAATGTAAAATTACATGCAATTGTATGCATTTTCACGTCTTATATTGACAGATCCATTTATGTTTATATCAATTACCAGTATTTTTTGATAATTGTACAAACCAATTTTTAGTAGGCCTCTGTCTTTGAGTATTGTGAAAAGCTCTCAAAATAATAGAATGACTTTGTTAAGATTACTTGCTTCAAGGAAGCTTCTGAATTGATTAAACAAAACAAAAGTCTCACACTGTATACAGATTTGTGAAAAAAGCAGTCCATTCTAAAACCTTCAACTTGGAATGAGTAAAGTTCACTTTCTCCTAAAGGAGCATTTCACTTATTACACATTTAACTATCTAAAATTGGTCTTTTCCAAAATTCATTTCCCTTGCATCAGTATAGACGTTATTTCTTATATTTGGCCTTCCTTCACATTTTTGGAATTGGTAGAATTTACTCGATTTTTACTTGCGCAACTCCGATTTTGCATTACATTGATTGATTTTTTTAGAAAACATTCTAACTTTACTCAGTTTGCAGACTATCGTAATATTTTTATCGCATTTAGCCTGTAGCCGTCTGCGGAATTCTCACTCTATTTGCTGAGGTTTATTTAACTTTATTCTATTATTTAATTGACATGCATTTAAAACAAGTTTTAGCTATATTTTTTGAATTCTAATTCTACTATTTTGTCTCGTTTTAAATGGAGTTTATAACTGCTCTTAGTTAATGATTTCTTTTTACAGCATAGAAATTTTACGGTTGATTTTTTTACTAATTGATTCGTTAGCTTTTCTGTGTAGACGTTATTTATTTTGAAAGAAAGTCAACTCTCACTTAATATGTGTCTGCATTTGGATTAGATTACAATGTTACTCGATAAATGTGAATTTAGAGAATGCAGACATTATATCAGTTTATATATTTTATATTAAGTTTTCTAAGGCCACAGTTAGACTAGGTGATTGCACGTCTAACCACCCGAGATAATTAGCGATATGACGATCTCAAAGAAATCGTGCACGGTCGATCTCTTTATGGTCGTCACTTTGCTAATTATTGTTCAAGGAAACTGATAATGTAAAGAATTTTTTGGCAAGAATCATTAAATTTGCCGGGTTGAGCTTAAAGTTTCAACCCATGTCCATCTCTGATAGAAAGCTATCTTAGAAAAATATGCAAAATAAACTTTTTATGTAAGCATATTCATCCCTGATAGTATATTAAACAACTATATTTAATGTATTGTCTATTGAATTTGAATTTTAATATTGTGATGTAGAGATTGAAGTTTAATGCCTTATGCCAATCATCCGACTCTTACTCTCACAGAATTGACTGATGAGAACGTAAAGTTTGTGATTGAGAACACGGATCTGAGCATTGCTAATAGCATGCGACGAGTATTTATTGCTGAGGTAGCGACTCTAGCTATTGATTGGGTGCAGATTGATGTCAATACCAGTGTCTTGTTTGACGAGTTCATTGCTCATCGTTTGGGTTTGGTTCCGCTTACCAGTGACGAAGTTATTGACAAAATGAACTACTCCCGGGACTGTTCTTGCGAAGAGTTTTGCTCCGAATGCTCAGTTGAACTCACACTTCATGTCAAGTAAGGGTTTCATAGTTATATAGAGACCCCAACTTACTGATTGAACCCAGGAATGCAAACAACTGTATGATTTACAAAAAAACCTTTTTAAGCGGTTATTATATAATAGCAAACATTGAATTGTGATAACTTTGTCAACATTCATTTATCTTTTCATACATGTACAACAAATCGCAAGTTTAGGTACTTTTTCGGCAGAAAGTTTGGTATGAAATTACGAGGAGGCAAACAATTTCAAAAATTATTTTCCAAGCTTTCTATTAAATTCTATACGGATTTGTTTGCAGGTACAGCCATTATAAACTTGTTTAAAGTTGCTTATTACCGTTTTGAGTAATTAGCAATTTTAATGTCTCTAGACAATAACTTCCAGTTACGAAGGACAGTACTAATAAATGAAAATTGTATGATTTTTTGCCAAATTTTACGCAAATGTAACTTTTTCCTCCAATGCTTTGTTTATTACTTAATTCAGGAAATATTAAGTTGTAAGGCGGTAATAGCTTTGCTATTGTAAAAACTTTAATCTTAATATAATAAAAGTTTGCGTTGAAAATAAAACTTGCTTCTCTTGTTTTTTCCAATATAAATTCATCTAAATCAGAAAATTGGATACTTGCGTAATTAAGGTGGTTCATAGCTAATACATGCGATGGTTGCTTAGCAATTGATGTTGTAATTTTAATTTGATGTTGTATCGATATCGCGATTTTAAATGAAAATTAAAACTTAGATATTTAAGGGTCTTTACTTGAGGAACTGCATTTTGATTGGGATTTAGTATACAGAATTCCGTGGTCTTGCATGCTGAATGATATACACAATTTTTCGCAATCTTTTCATATAATATTTCATCGTCTAGAGATTGTTTGCTGGAAAGTATCATCAGCATTTTAAATTAACAACTATTAATGTTTTGATTCATATAATTCTTAGCAGAAGAGGACCTACAACAGTATTGGGGCATATTCCGTTTTTGGAGAAGTCCAATTATACAATGTATCATTAAACATAAGACATTGAGTACATTTTTAAGACGACTATATAATAGGTATTTACTGTTGCAAAAACTCCGAAATTTACAAATTTTATAAACGTGATTAATGAGTCAAATGCTGTAGAAATGCTTAAACCGGCTTGTGCTACATATTGATTTTAATCAAGATTAGATCGCCAATTTTCAGTTCCATCGTCGGAAGGATTAGCCATTTGTAAATATTAATAAGATCTTTCACAGCAGAAACTGGATGGTTTACCAAACTAGGTCTCGCATTTTGTGTAGCATCATGCAAGCTGGAAGTCATTTTGACATTTTTTGCAAGCTTTTTATGATTTTATGGTACAAAAATCTTTAATTATACACTGAGACCCAAATGATTGTGCATAAGGCATTTTTTAGTTTTCTGGCAATTTATCTCTTAACTTGTGGAAAGAATGGCTGTGGAATATTCTTCGAGACTCATAATGTCCATGAAGACTGAAGAAAGAATATTGTTTTTACTACATTTCAATCAAACACAAAAAGTGGAAAATTTATGAAGACAACGCACAATAATTTGGTTCACCTGTTTTTAGGATTTACACTCCAAGCAAGTTAGAAAATTTCTTTTTGGAGAAAGGTGCGTGGAATTAGAAGTAACTTAGCAGAATTGATTTATTTTAATACTTTGCAATACCAGTTTTTCGGTAAAAAGAGAGAAACACAGAAAAATGCCTTACGCACAATAATTTGGTTCACCTGTTTTTAGGATTTACACTCCAAGCAAGTTAGAAAATTTCTTTTTGGAGAAAGGTGCGTGGAATTAGAAGTAACTTAGCAGAATTGATTTATTTTAATACTTTGCAATACCAGTTTTTCGGTAAAAAGAGAGAAACACAGAAAAATGCCTTACGCACAATAATTTGGATCGCAGTGTAATTCATAATTGTATAGCTTAAAAAATTTCACATTTGGACTTGAAATTTTTGGACATCTTGCTATTCTGCCTTAAAAATACGTGAACAAATTTTAGGAATTCATAAGGAAGCAAAATTGTGTTTTGTTTGTTTGATCCTACAAGTCCTCAGATACATTCCGATTAATTTAGTTGGTGGATAAAACTCTTAAATACATTAATTTTCGAAATTCTGTTTCAGAAACACCTTAAAAATGAAATATTCCTCCAAAAATGTGTGTCTAAGGTCAAATTAGTTTAAGCATACTCATATATGCAATATTTAGCTAAAATTCAGGTTCGATAATAATGATTATGAAATAATTTTCGTGTTCCTATACGTAGAATAGTTAAGTTCATATATTGTTTTATTTTCTTTCCTTGGAAAATTCCTTCCGTAAGTGTTCTGTTATGTGCATCATACGGCAATTTTAAGCGGTGTCTAGCTTAAGTATTTTATCTCAAACAATTGTGAATAACGAACGTTGAATTGCTTCATTCCTCCTCACAAGCTCTTAGCTTTATGACATCATAATGTGCTCAAATGACATTAAAAGCTCGGGAATAAAATGCAGAATGCTTCATCCTTAATATCAACTTTACATAATTCTCTATGGAAGGTTTCCAAAATCTCCCTGCAGAACTACTAAGATTAATGGCATTGGCCAAATTAAATTTTGGGACAGTCTAAAAACACTAAGACAGTCGCTGAATTATAAACACTAGCACTCTCTATGCACATCAATATGTCTATGAGCCACCTTTATTAGCGATTACTTCTTTGAGTCGAAATTGCATGGATTCTATCAGAGTTTTACAGGATTCGGGGGATTTCTTCTCACCAAATGAATGAAAACTGTTCAATAGGGTTTAGATCAGATGAATTGCCTGGCTATGGCCCCAAATCTTTGATTTTGTTTGGTGTGTAGCAAAGTGTTCAAGATTAGGCAAGGTGCCCTTGCATACCATCTATCATTGTTGAAAACTATACCAAAACAAAATTCAAGAGACCAAGGGTTGATTTAGTATGATTCATTATGGAGACGAGAATGTGTCACATTTATTATACACTTGTCACAATGGGTGTAGCGGGGCCCATTTCAATGATAGGCTATGTCATCTGTCGTTGCGAACAGCAGTTATTACAAATATGATAATTCAATTTCGTTCGTTTATTTCGTAGTTTTTCAAAAAGTAATTGTTTTTATTTGCTTTATCTTGCAATTTACATGCATTAATTTATGAAAAGATGTTATTGACTGTAAATATGTGATATACTTTCTTCGATATGATGATATATTTTAAGGTGTACAGAAGACGTAACTCGTCCAGTCACTACACAAGATCTCCAAAGCGCGAATGTCAAAGTAGTACCAGTCACATCCAAACGAGGCGACGACGACAGTGAAGCGTATGGCGGGTTAGACCACATTTTACTTGTCAAACTCCGTAGAGGTCAAGAGCTGAAACTGAAAGCATTTGCACGCAAGGGTTTTGCCAAAGAACATGCTAAATGGATGCCGACCACTGCAGTAGCTTTCGAATATGATCCAGACAATTTGCTAAGGCACACAAATTATCCGAAACCACAGGTTTTGTAGTGTATTTGTCTATTAATAATGTTTTAGTTACATATATGTAAATTGTAACTAATTTTATATTTACACTGCCCTCCTTTGTTGAAATGATTTTTTCAAATGTCACTGAAGCGTGTTAAAATTTTGTGTGTATCTTACAAATTGTTGTCTTCATTTGTATCAGAATGCTGCATGCATTAGAACATGAGTCTTTAAATGTTGAAATTTTTAGTTTGTAGTAGAATGAACTATAGTAGTAGTAGTGTTGATTAGTTCTAGATTTACCGCAACTTAGATCACCCTAGTGCTTTAAAATGCTGCATTGAATTGCAAAGTGTTTACTGCAACATTTTGCACGCTAAAAACATACATTTTAACGTCAATAATAGAAAACACTAAGATTTTATCCAAACTTTATAATGCTTTGATTTCAATCAAAAACGTATGCTCTGTTAAAAAAATACGTAATCTGCTTCATTAAAGGAATTTGACAATATTTTTGTTGAAGTAGGTACAAAAATTGTGGAGATTTTTAGTGCACAATATTTATCGAATCATATTTTTAATTATCAATAAATAATTTCAAAATTTACAAAAACCTATAATACAGTTTGGTCTGTTATTCAGTGTTTGTTAATACTCTTCGTTGAACATTTAATGTGTACTGAAAACAAACAGAGGGCTGGTGTTGCAATGGAAATGGCTGACTAGCTTATGTACCATGTTAATTGCAATACTGTCATTTCTTTTTTTGTAACAATTTATGTAGTTTCTTTGAAATTCAAGCAAGTAAAACTTGAACTAGAGGATGAAATATTCGCATTTTCTTTAATTTTCAAATTTATAATGTGTCAATGAACAGTCTAAATTTGTTCAAATTAGTTAATTAACCTGAGTTTGTCTAAATCCGGCCTATTTAACACACTTTACTCATTGTTCAAAATCAAATTTCAAATGTTTTCAACATGCGGAATCTAAGATATCTTACGAAGACCGCATCAAATAACATACAACATTTCGGCGCATTTCACTGAATAGAAGGCCCAATAGTAGTAAATTTATTTTATTGATTTTGTCATGTATTTGAATTATATTTCCTAATTTAGCTCTTATTTCGATTGCGTTTAGGAGTGGCCGAAGAGTGAATATTCAGAGCTTCCAGCTGATTCAGAATCTTGTCAGGGTGAATATGATCCTTCAGGTAAACCCCGAAAGTTTTTCTTCAATGTAGAAACTTGTGGATCTCTCAGTTCGCAAAACATAGTTCTGCACGGACTTAATGTTTTAAAAAGCAAACTTTCAAATATTGAAGCGAATTTAAAGAACGAATTTGAACAACAAGATGCAAAAATGTACTGAACTCTATGTGAAATTGTTTTTGCCTTAGTTAAGTGTTTGTAATTTTCAGAAAAAATGTTGTCTATTAAATATAAATAATTTGAAATAGTGCATATTTAATCATTAAATCTGGCATTGTTTATGAATCCTAGTAAGAGGTCTACTCGAAGCTATAAAGGAACTCGAATATTTCAACAACTCAAAAGTAACTAATTTTCTAGAAAAATTAGTTCGCATGAATTTGAAGAAATTCTTAGTACAACAATATCAAACAGTTTTTTGTATAATAGCTATAAAATTTTGCATATTAGCAGGTTCAACCTAATTACATAACACAGGTTAGTTGGTTAAGAATGGCTTGTTCTACAAAGTGAATGACTTAATTTCCATTAACCATAGAAAATATTGTAAATGTGTATTATACTTCTTTATATTAATGGAAAACACTCAGTATTAGTTGTCACTCAATTAGATTCGAAAAATTTTGGAATTCTATTTTATTTTCAATTATAATTTTTAGTTAATTGTGAAATGATATTCAGCTGAAATTTAACTTCCCACATGATTTCTGTCATCTTTTCAATAATTATTTCAGGGAAGGACTTAATTTCCATTAACCATAGAAAATATTGTAAATGTGTATTATACTTCTTTATATTAATGGAAAACACTCAGTATTAGTTGTCACTCAATTAGATTCGAAAAATTTTGGAATTCTATTTTATTTTCAATTATAATTTTTAGTTAATTGTGAAATGATATTCAGCTGAAATTTAACTTCCCACATGATTTCTGTCATCTTTTCAATAATTATTTCAGGGAAGGACTTAATTTCCATTAACCATAGAAAATATTGTAAATGTGTATTATACTTCTTTATATTAATGGAAAACACTCAGTATTAGTTGTCACTCAATTAGATTCGAAAAATTTTGGAATTCTATTTTATTTTCAATTATAATTTTTAGTTAATTGTGAAATGATATTCAGCTGAAATTTAACTTCCCACATGATTTCTGTCATCTTTTCAATAATTATTTCAGGGAAGGACTTAATTTCCATTAACCATAGAAAATATTGTAAATGTGTATTATACTTCTTTATATTAATGGAAAACACTCAGTATTAGTTGTCACTCAATTAGATTCGAAAAATTTTGGAATTCTATTTTATTTTCAATTATAATTTTTAGTTAATTGTGAAATGATATTCAGCTGAAATTTAACTTCCCACATGATTTCTGTCATCTTTTCAATAATTATTTCAGGGAAGGACTTAATTTCCATTAACCATAGAAAATATTGTAAATGTGTATTATACTTCTTTATATTAATGGAAAACACTCAGTATTAGTTGTCACTCAATTAGATTCGAAAAATTTTGGAATTCTATTTTATTTTCAATTATAATTTTTAGTTAATTGTGAAATGATATTCAGCTGAAATTTAACTTCCCACATGATTTCTGTCATCTTTTCAATAATTATTTCAGGGAAGGACTTAATTTCCATTAGCCATAGAAAATTCAAATATATTTGATATATACCGCTCTCTATTAAGTTTAAGTAAGCACATTTTCTAGATTCGAAAAGCTTTGGAGGTTGTTAAAAATTCTAATTGATTGTGAATTGATATTCAACTGAAATTTAACTTCAGCCATAACATTGACATCTAGATATAATATATAATTATATTTGATAATACAATTACTACTACACACCGTGGATATACAATTTTCAAAGACAGATTTCTTGTGTGCTTAAAATATATGTGTACATACACTTAAATAAGCCTTTATAAGTTCTGTGTCATAAAGCATGTGTCCATATAATGAAAGTTTTCATACAAAAAGCAAAGAACTCACATATATTTAATAAAAGAAAAATAAATAACACATTACAAACAAAAGGTAATTTCCAACAAGCTTGGGAATCTTTAATTCACTTACTGTAGAATTGTCTTTTATTGAAAGATCCTTGGCTAAATTTTTTGCAAGACAATTGAAAATTTCCGTATAATGCTTTTTAAAATTGTGTGACCTTTATTTTTTTTCATTCAAAATAATGAAGCGGTGATACGTAATAGCCTCCAAAGGAGCATTCCGTCCAGATTATATCTAGATGTCCAAGACCAGTTACTGGCATTTTTCCAATCGTTATTGGTGATGCCGGCTCCCTCCTCCCAATGCGTGAAAAATCATTAAAAGTATTTGAAACTTTAAGCCAATAATCAATTGGGCCCCCTAATCACTTTCCTTAATAATTGTTAAAATCGTTTTGAAATTTGGCAAATAGCTTCTCAACATAAAACGTTAAGGAGACATTGATATTGCATATCATTCGCATATTTATTTTGGGTGTCATCATTTTTCAACTGGAGGCCAGCAACACCATTTCTTATAAGATTTCACCGATAAAATGAATCGATGCAATTTTATACAAGGGCCTTTTTTATGAAACTTGAGCCTGTGAATTAAAACTTCAAAATGTTTTAAGCAGCTCTTTTCAATTTTTGGAGAATGCCTTTATATCTAGGGATTTCAAATTTCATAATTGATCATTACTATTTTTGCTTTCCATCTCAAATTTGGTTGTCAAATTTTAAACTAAATTTTTCAATTGAAAGTACTTTTTCTTAACTTAAAACAATATACTTATTTCTATTTACATGTGTTAAGTATAAGAAAAAAGTTTAAAAGGAAATTAAAAGCATTGAAAAATTGAAATTTTTTGAAAAGCATTTAATAATCTTCCTTAAGCAAAAATATATTTCTGGTTAGGATCTAAATTTTACAAGAATGACTACTCGTCATCAAAATAGTAATATACAGTAATTTATACATAGCCTGTAAGATTTGTTACTTTTTGTAATGTATGTTGACTTGTATATATAAGTTTTTTTTGAAATTATTGATGCTATTCAGATAAATTATCAGTTATTAAATTGTAAACATTTATCTAAATATAGAATCTGTTATCTTATCTTAAAGTGAAAAAAATCAATTTGACTGAATAACCTTTGTTTTAATGGAGGAAGCATAATCCTCTAACACTCATTTCAGAAATTTTTGATTTTTTGAACACAGCTCGCACCATAATACATTAAATTTCACTAAAAATGTAAAGAACACATTCAGGTTCTTTGACCTATTTCCAACTTTTTTCATAGTTGTACTATTACATTTATCTTAAAATGGTCTCATTCTTCTATCTCCAATAATTGCAATATGAAATGTGTAACTTACGTAACGTTACGTAATTTACATTGGTTTTTTCCTTTTGAAAATCGGTAAAACAGGCACAACTGTTTAATAAATGCTTAATCTGCATTGTTCTTACATTGAACTTCATTGAACAGAAATATATATTTGAACAAAACACTTTTACAAAAAAGTTTAATTTTCTTCTTCATATAACCCTTATTAACACTTCAACTAATTTAAGCAATTCTTTTGTTTAAACCCTCTATATCTGAAAGTTTAAATATTACACGCCCTAAGGTATCAAGTGATGTTTGTGTTGGTTTATTTTCTCAGCAATGCTTTCAGATTTGTAAAGAACACATTCAGGTTCTTTGACCTATTTCCAACTTTTTTCATAGTTGTACTATTACATTTATCTTAAAATGGTCTCATTGATCATCACAACATCACCAAGATATCTGAAATCATCAGTTTTTCTAATCACTATAATCAGACTTCATCTGGACAATCAATGATATCTGACCAAATAATTGTGTTCAAGAAAATCTAAGACACATGGCCTTGTAACTAAACAATAGATATAAAATTAACATTAAAATGATTTATATTTTGGTTCATCGATACTGGATTATACTTGTACAATTGTTGAGATGCTGTGGATGATACTATTTGAAATGTTTCTAGTTCAGATGTCACAAATTTGACATGAACACATGAACTGCTTGAACCCTAACCACAATACCTTGATAATAGAAGTGTAGCATTTCCCGCTTAAAATTAGTGACAATTGTTGGAAAATATATAAAAGAGATATTCAGATCGCAAGAGGCACTTCAGACAGAAGACGTAAAAGACATCATTCAGCATACTTTGATAGCAATTTGTGACCATCCTTTTAGAATTTCCACTGTTAAGGACATAAAGGTTTTACCAGCAGCTGAACATGATTCCGTGTATTTAGTAAGCTTCCAGTTGTCTGAGACTTCTAAAGCATGACTAGCATATTGAGATATGTCTAATATTAAAGCTTATATGAATATATTTGAATTGTGTGAAAAAATGGTTCCCTTGACTAGAAATGGCTACTATTAACAATCATTCCATTTGAAGTGTAACTTGCATGACATGAAATGGCCCACTACCTTTATTTCCCTTGTGCTACCCAAATTAAAACAAAAATTGCAATATGGGGAATAAAATGTGCTAAATATGAAACAAAAAATTTTTGAGGCTTTAGCTGTGCAGATTGATATTTTCAGCTGAATCTATTTGAAACATGATGTTAATACATTTTATTACATTGTGCTAAGTTTGCCAGTCGACAGCAAATTACACTGAAAATTGCCTTTCTAATTAATGTTTAAAATTACGTTTCGTTTTGCGAAAGTTATCGATTTATTATGTTATAGGTATCGTGCGCACTTCCAAGTTCCTTTTTATGAGCAAATATTACGGACGAAGTCTCTTCAAAGTATTAAAATATTCATGGCAATTTTTCCACCAAGTGATTATATATTGATAATCATAACTTTCTTACTATAAGCAAAGAAATTAAAAATCAAGAAAATCACGGCATCAATTGCAATGAAAATGTAATGAAAAAATTACATATTTATAGTTTGAACCGGTTACTTAAACAAACTAAAAATTGATAATGGCAACTCATCTAAAGGTAGTAAATATATTTATAGACACATATTGCTAGCACATCATATCCTAAGTGATATATTCCGTTGCATTTACAAAGACATTGAATTCGATGTCCGAAGAAGCGCAATTTTGGGAAAAACAAAAATGAGAAGAAACTTTACAAAATTCGAAAGCACCAATGATAAATTCATATTTGAATTTTTAACTGGGTTCAAGTGCCACGCGCGGGTTTAGGAGGTAGAGAAAGTGGAGACCGGGGGAGAACGGGGTGACGGCCTCCCCTCTTTTCAAAAAACCATCTAAACATTTTACAACATTGCGGATATTATATTTGAAAAGTGTCACAAAAATTTTTTTTTTTGTGATTTTCAGGTGGATAAAACCAATTTTTTTGAAAAAGGCTCGCTCTCATGTATTTGCACATATATCCTAAGGTTTTTTAGCAAACTCATTAGAATTTTTGCAACATATGATCTCATTTTAAATAACTTCAATTATTCTGTAAGACTGCGCTTGTGAAGTGGGCCAATACCGGAGTTAGTTCATCCCAGATAAAAGTATAATCTTATTCTAAAAATTCTTAAGTTAAACGACATTATTAACTGGATACGAAAAAAATACAAAGTGAAATACTTTTGATAGACTGTGCGTAATGTATAAAATGTACAATATACACAATTCTTAAAAAAAATTTGGATCCGAAACAGATCCAAAATTTTCTCAAAATGTAGATGCAATCCGATCCGATCTGAACCGACCTGAGATATGATCCAATTCCATCTCTGCGTATTTATTAAGATTTCACTAGTTTTCGCTTTATTAATTGATAAACCACCTTTTATTGCTATGTTTATATATGTTGCCAAGTTCATCTTGGGCTTTATCAATTTCTGTACAAACTACTGTGGCTGTCAAATAATCAGCATACTTCACAATACAATTGTTTTCATGAATAGGCTTTGTTTCATTTACAATTACTGAAAATAATATAGGGTCACATATACTGTACCTTCAGGAATGCATTTGATTTGAATTAAGTAATCGAATATAAACCTTGTAATTCTCTTAGAAATGATTTATACCAAGGTAGATACTTACGATTTTTTTCATATTGATCTAGTTGATTAAATAAAGCATCATGTTCAACAGTGTTAAAGACTTTTACAAAGTCCACCATAATAATGCGTATAATGCTTGCAGTTTTCTATCAAATTTCTTTAGCCAGATATTGTAAATTTCTTCAACGTATGTGATGTTAATTGTCATTTTTATATGCAAATTGGCCATTATTAAATTTTTCTAAACCTCTAACAGATATTTCAGTAATTATAATTGGTCTAAGAATATTTAATCTTTTGTCCTTTTTGGATTGGAGTGGTAACATCTATTTTCCATATCCGCAGAATATCTTTTAACGTAAATTCTTTACCCAAATCATGTGAATAGGTTTGGTGAATCATAAAGAATGTCTTCTCCAAAATCACACTGGGTACCTACCACAAGATATATTTGAATTAATAAAACTAAAAAGCTCAAACACTTGCATTTCACTTGGATATACATTTTTCCATCATGCATAGCATTTTTATGCCATGACTGTTCCCTAGAAGTGAAGTATTCATTTTACTGTCTCCTGCATGTGTAGTCCGGGAATGTTTGCTTAAGAAGCTGTTTACATTGTTGGCGATGTTTTTCTCTTTTAATAAAACTCCAGAAATTCGTACTTCCCGATTTCCCAATGAAGCGTCTATTATTAAATTCACAATGATTTTTCAAAATTAATAAAAAATTTCTCCAATCGCAAATTTTTGCTTGTGGAAAATTTCAGCACTAATTTCAAGTGCAATTCATTTAGAAATTGCTGGTATGGAGCTTGTTTAATGTATCCTGCTACAATCATTGCTATGCTAGGATCACGTTTTTCATGATCTATTGTATGTTATTTAATAGTAATTTATTGAATTTGTTGAAAGCCTGAATTTTATAACTCCAAGTTTGTCTGAAAATTTCTCTTTATTCTTTTTAATGTAAGTACCTGTAATTTCAACATTCTCATCAACATAATTCAGTATTAGATTTAAAATTAATGATTTATGCACATGCATATATATCGTAACACCACCTCCGCCTTCATCCTTCATTACCCGGTACGGGTAATATTTTTCAACATGTTTCACAAAGCAAAATTTGTCATTTTTGTGCCCATGATTCATAAATATTAGGTACGTCAATCGTTTTTTCCAATTCTCCCATTTTACTATCAAGTGATTGAGCATTGCTGAGACATACAATAGCAAAACTACAAGTTCTATTTTGCTTTATACTATTAGTAGTTAGTCATAATTTAGGAGTGTATGATCCAAAATGTGTTCTTATTTTTATATAATCCTCTAAAATTTCCTAGTTTTAACATTAATTATATTTTGTATTCTGGAAAAGGTTATTTGTTAAAAAAATCGCATTTGATATCATTATTACGACAATATCCATTATATGTCAATAAAGTAAATATTTATTACAATGTTTAGGTTTAATAAACACAACCGCATTGCACATTTTGTTGTCGATTCGAAATTTTCTTATAGATATGATGTTTCTAAAAATTCAAGAATCAAAATTAAGTACCATTTCTCTTTCATTTCATTTTGTTTTGTAGTGAAATAATATCTTACAATTTTCATTTGATGGCTTAATTCAATTTCTTTGACACTAGAAGCGCCGGGTTTTGATACCACCTATGCTAAAACATTTCAAATTTGAATCAATTGATCCATTTGGCGGTTCCATAAAAGCAGAAATATTCGTAATTTTAATGCATGGCATGATCTTCTTTGGACAAAAAGCATCTTCTCCTTGATTATCAATCAAATTCAACATACTGAAGGCATCTGAATCTTTTGATAAATGTAGTATAATTTTGCCTGATTTTGTAGGTATGCACTTTATGCAAGTTGCACGTACAGAATTATCACTTATGCGACGATGAATTTTCGCTTCATCATAATCAGAGCACTCATAACTATTTAATGCAATGTTGCTATAGTTAACTACATTTTTTATTAAATCATCTTACATATTGGATAAATTTGAGCTTTTTGGAACACATTTTATTACATCAGAATAGCTGAGAATGTTCTCAGACTTATCCTTAGAGTTGATCAGGTTTTTTGGATTTATTAAAATGAATCCTGTTGTTTTTTTTGCTTCATTTATCAGTTTTGTAATATTAGAAAGCGCATCTACTCTGATGTTTTTCAGCAATAAAGGCTTCATTGCTCTTGATCTGTGGGAAGAGGTCCCATCATGCATATAAATGCAGTTCTCAATGCGGTTGAGCCATTTATAGGATGGCTCTAGAAGGTAATACTGTGTGCCATTGTGGTGAATTCATCATCGCCTCCACAAAATATAGCTTTGATATACCAAAGCTATTCATGATAACCCATATCATGATCTTTGCTGGGTGATTACCAGTTTCACAGTTTGGTTTCTTAGTTTTGATTTTGTGCCAAGCCCTTTTTCTTTAAACCTATTTCTACTCAATAGTGCCTTAATCTGAAAATGTATTTTAGTTGGTATTTTGTTTTTTGTTTTCATGTTGAAGAATGTTTCTAGAGATTTTGGCTTTTGCAAGTATTATAATGAAAACAAATCATGATCTCATCTGATTGTAAATTGCCTTTTTCCTTCAAAGATTGTATTCATACTCAACTTTTTTCTAATTTGCGCGTTTTTCTTTATTGAGAGTTATTAATGAGCAAGCTAATATACGTAATGTATAAGGAATGAGACAGCACATAGGATTCTATTATAAGAATTTTCTAATTAATAACTATAAATTTTTTGAAATTTAGGTAGGGTCTTGATTTCTTGTTTCATTTTCTGAATTATGTTCTTGTTTGAGTTTAAAATGCTAATTTATTATCTAAGTCCTAAGAAGGAAATTTTGGTCCCCTCTTGTATGATACTATCATTTATTTTTAACATTAATTGTTCTTTCTTGCTCTGTGAGCATTTAATATCATTTCATTTTTCCATAGTACAATATTGAATTTTATAGTTAATTGAAAAATCAAAATTGTTGGTTGAATACAGCAGTGAGTAATCAGCATATTGGACACTTTATATGCTCTGATTAAAATTGATGTAATTGGCACAAAGATTGAATATCAATGGTTCTAGTAGTGAAAATATATCATGTGAGTCGGTTGTATTGACCAACCTTTCTATGTTAAGGGTAATCTTGCTTGATCGCTTATAATTTGCATATCTTATAACATGCGTAATGAAATTAATATCAACAGTTTACGACCCGATTGCCTTTCAAAAGCTGAATTTGCAACCGACCCCCATTAGTTTAAGTGCAAATATTTAAAATCGCAGTTAACTGTGACTGGGCTTTAGTTTTTAAAGCGACAATGCCTTGGTTACAATTGGAGAAGATTTTGTTAAAGCACGTCAGAACATCAGTCTCTCTATTATTCGAAAAAAATTACAATTTTCATTAATATGTTGTTTAATTACCGTATCATTTGTGAAGGAATATATTCACACGTGCTATTCTCCAAACAGGCTTATTATATTGTGCAGTTTATCATCTAGGAAGAAGATAGGGGATGGTGCAACTTACTTAGAGTTATTTTTGCATGCTAAAATACTTAACAATGCTTCTTGGAAGTGTTTGCTCTGTAAAGCATAAAGGAAGGGGTTCATACAAGAGTTGCTAAACGCAAGTATCACAACAGCATTATAATACCACGTGTCCAAGCGAATATTAAGAAGCTTAAAGCGGTAGCAGACAAAAACAAACACGTCTGGAAACCAGCAGCTGAAAAATACTAAAACCACCGAGAACAGCATCTTCACCAATTTTTTATTTTTTATTTTAAATTTGCTTTTCTTTAAGCCACTAAGTTTTTTCCAAATTTTTAAATACAAGATAGACATGACTAGTGTAGGTAAGCCCACCATGCCTATCAGTGAATATAGCGCTGCGTAAGTGCTACTTGCGAAACTCCTATTTGGATTGGAACGACATTCTTGAGTATATTCACCTGGAATGCACGCGTAAAAATTATACGAAGTCATGACAAAGCAAAATATAAGCAAAAGTATGTAAGTAGACATCATGCGTGGATATGTGAATAAAATTTTAAATCTTGAGGGGTGCATTATGCAAACGTATCTTTCAATTGAAATTGCTAGAAGAGTGTATGCTGAAACTGACAAACATGCCCATGTAACATATTCCGAAATAATCGTTCTGCAGTAAATTTCTTTAATTAACCAGTGAGTGTTTCTTGGGAGGTTTGGCTTTGTTAACACCTTATCAGTTATCAAGAAAAGCGAAGCGGTAAAGTCACTTATGGCCAGGTTGCATATGAAAAAATTTGTCTTCGTTTGCATCCATGTATACTTAAGCACTGAGAGAATGACAATTCCATTGCTAATCATTCCAAGGCAACCAAAAGTAGCAAAAATCAGCATATATTCCTCATCTGGCCTCGATGAACATCTGTTGGGATAAGTTGTTGAAGTATTCATTCTAAATTCTAAATTTTTTATTTAGCTTTCATTGTAAATAGTATCTTTCATCAAGACATTTATTTTCTTAGCAGTTCATTGGATAAACATGTAGCCAATGATAAACATTATACAGACTTGTAGTCACCATGAAATTTCAAATTTTGCTTCTTTATATTGATGTTTGTTCATGACCGTGGTATACCACAAATTTTTACAATTCAATTTTGCATTAAATAATAATGCAATTGGGATGCAATATCAATTAGTAAAATTTGCATTGGATTTAAATAAGTACGTCCATTTTTAAATGAGTAAATGTTAACTGCTGTGAGAAATTGGCTCCTTTATTAACATCTATTAGATAAACTTTTCGTACATCTATTTAGTTATGTAAAAACAGGTGATTTTGCATCAATAAATACAACAAATCACAATAAATTTTGCTGCGTTTAGCCATTTTAAAACGAGAACATCAATCTAAGCAGCTTTGTGAATCAATTGACAAAAATATTTCAATAAAATGCACAGAAACTATGAAATTTGGATTGATTCCAGATTAAGTGATTCTTTTGAAAAAACGCAGTCAAAGTTCATAATTATTTAAAATGAAAAAATATTTCCTAATATAAAGAAGCAAAGGAGCGCCCTTCGAGAGTATAAATTATTGTGCTAATTAAAATACAATGGCTGTTCCATTGATAACATCAAGAACTTCTTCCTATATAATGAATAACTTTCGCAACAACTGTTCAAAGACTAAGGAGTATTTTGTTTTCCTTCAAGTACAGAGCCTGCGTCGACAGTAATTAGCAATTTGAATATTGATCTAGATAAATGCTTATAAGGTGTTCAAAATGGATTTAGAAAAAGCCTATCATGTACAACGCAATTAGCCATAGCGTAAGCAGGACTTTCTGACGGGGGGGACATCTTCGTCATTCCTTAATGCGCGGCGAAGCCCCGAAAATTTTTTGAAAATATTGAGAAAATAGACCCTAAAAATGCATTTCACGATCCTAGATTTTAAATTTTTCAATTTTTTACGAAATTTTTTTTTGATTTATCTAGTCAAAATTAAATTTCGAAACCTGACGGGGGGGACACTCCACCATGTCCTCCCTCCTGGGTACGCCACTGCCATCGATGATGACAATTAAATATTGAATTTTAACACCACTGCCAATGTATGCATATCCAGTCAAAATCAAATTTGGAGACCTGACAGGGGGGAATTCCACCATGTCCCCCCCCTGCATACGCCACTGACAGTAACAAATGATATAATGATAAGGGTCAGATCATACACGCTTTGATGATGGACTTTGGTAAGTATTTGCTAAGGTGCCCCACTCCATTTTAATTAGTAAATTGACCAAATTGAAGATTAAACTAAACATTATTAAAAGATTTTCAATCAAATAGTTCCAGAATGTAACTTCAGGAGTTCCCCAGGGTTCTGTTTTATTTATTCTTGCTGTTCAATAACGACATATCTGATTTTCTCAAATACTGTACAATAAGACTTTTTGCAGATTATGTAATTGCCGCATGGAGATTAACAGTGAAATAGAAAAAAGACACTTTCAAGAAGACATAGATAAATTGACAGAATGTGAACCAAGTGGTACTTAATGAAGATAAATGTCACTTAACATCATTTTATATCAATAGTCAAAGTAATAATGCTAATTATAATGCTAACTATACTTTGTGCAGGACACCTTTGAAGTGGAAAAATCATTTTATATACTTAGGTGTCACTATTAGCAATGATTTCAAATGGGATATGCATATAAATAATATTACATCAAATGCATATCAAAAGTTAGGAATGTTGAAAAAATTTTTGTTCAAAGCCCCACTCAAGGTAAAGCTTATTGCATATCTAACATTATGCCGACGCATTTTGGAATATGCAGCAGAAATTTGGGATCCGTATATGCAAACACATGTTGAACAGTTGGAAAGAGTTCAAAGAAGAGCAATTCGGTTTATTTGTAGTATTAAAAGACGAACGGAAAGCGTTTCCATCAAAAAAGACTTAAACTTAGAAACATTAAGAGATCGCAGAGAATATCTCGTTGTAAACTGATGCAGGCTATATTGACCAATGATGTGCACTCATCTCTTGATCAAAGCTTTAAGAAATTATATCCCTATGATTATTCTTATAACACCAGATCTTTATCAGAAAATTTACCATTATCACTATTTGTGATTCATAAGTTTCTGCATCATAGTTTTACTCACAGGACCTCACGAGATCTACGTTCAACAAAATTAGGCAATATTGATAGCCTTCATTTCCCCAAAAATGGGGACTAAAGGTTACAGAAGAGAACTAGAACTAGAACTAGAACTCTATTAAGGGATCCACTGCTTTGTGATGCTAATACAGAGATATCCGATGCATACAAAGAACATTGCAATAAAACACACTTATAGTTTGTGTAATAACATACAAAAAATAGAATTAAAAAGTGATAAATTCTGGTAATCATATGAGAAATCATTTAATACTGTTAAGAAAATTAGTTCTTCGTATTGGCCTCAAAGATATCCCGATATTTCAAATTTATTTGAATTATCATTTCGTTTTTCTCAATCTTTGATGACAAAATCCACGGAATCCATCATAATTATCAATCTGCTCATTCTCATTTCGACATTGATAATGAAATATCAAATTTTTTTATTCATAGCAGTGATTTGTTTTTAGAATTTGATCCTATTCAATTCCTGAATTTCGAAAACTTGTTTCACAATCAAAAAATGCGACTTGATATTTGGATCCCATTACCTACAGTATTACTTAAAAAGCAAAAATTCTTAATGTACTAGAAAACTTCTTTTAGACATTATAAATTTGTCACTTACCATTGGAGTATATTCCAATGCAGCTAGGTAATCTCCGGTAAAACCTCTTTTTTCAAAAATCCACATTTAGATCACAATCTATTTTCAAGTTACTGACCAATATCAAATATATGTTACGTTGAGAACTAATTAATGCAGCTGTTGCAAACCTAATAATTTCACATATTAATCAACATAATTTTCTACCTGAACTTTAATCTGCATATGGAAACAATTTTCAGTTCAAACTGCATTAATCCATGTATTTGATTACATTTGTCTTGCCCTTGAAAATGGAAAATGTGCAATTTTAGTTCTTATTGACCAAACGGCTGCTTTTGACACCATTAACTATGATATTATGATCAAAATCTTACACAGATTTGGATTTAGATTAAATGCATTGGATTGGTTTAGATCATATTTTAACTCACGTTATCAAATCGTTACAATAAATGGATTTCAAGGGATATCACTCCCTATATCTGCTGGTGTTCCTCAATTATCTATTCTTGGTCCAATCTTATATACTCTTTACAATTTTTTTCTAGGAGAATTGTGTTTACAGAATTTACGTCAATATCGCCTATATGCTGATGATTTACAAAGTAATATCTACAGACCGAGAGAAATCTATACGAATCTGAAAGTGATTCTGAATATGAGTGCAACTCGATAAACAAGAGGAAACCACACCAACAAAATCGTAATGAAATAATTACTACAGTCAAGATGCATGAGGTGCCCATTAAAATGAAAGTTGACTCAGGAGCTCAATGCAACGTCCTGCCCTATGCCACAGTCAAAAAAATTGAAGAGAAAACTCAAACTAAAATCCAGATTCACAAATGTAACTCAAAACTTATGGTTGTCAATTTATTCCTGTAATGGGGCAAATAAAGGTTCCAATTTATATTAGACAAAAAATAGATGCCTAAACACAAAATTTCTAGTGGTTCCAAAGAAAACTAAGCCAATAATTGGACTTGCAACATCATTAGAAGCTGAGATTCTCGGAGTTAGCCTTTGAGAGGTCAAATAAATGAGGTGCACTGTGTGAATGATGTTCCATCAAACCATTTTCAGCTAAGGCCTGGAAATATAAGACTAAATGCAACTGGGTTGAAACACAAATGCTACCAAATTTTTGAGAATTACCACGATGTTGGCACTGGATATGGATGTATAGACCAGTTTTATGAGATACCACTTCAGCAGAATTCAAAGCCAGTAATGCACCCTCCTTGAAGATATCCACTGTCAATTTTGCCAAAATTAAAGAAGAAGCTTCAAGAATTTGAAAACCCTGACATTATATCAAAGGTTATTCAGCCTAGCAGTTGAGTACGAAGCATGTTGTTGTAGAGAAGCACAATGGTGATCTGTGAATTACATTAGACAACAAAATGCTGAGCAAAGTTATTGAATGAGGATACCACTATCCGCCATCATCCGCTAGAATGTCTGAGTTTTTCAATGGGAAGAAATTCTTCTCCGTGGTGGACCTTTCTAATTGCTATTGGCATATTCCTCTTCCTGAGGAATCGCTTCAATACATCTATGGGCAGATACTGTTGGAAACGATTACCATTTGGTTTGGCATCAGCTTCAGACAAGTCCCAGGCAATGGTAGACAAACATTTTGGCGATATTCCTAATGTTGTTGCTATACATGACGATATTTGCATCACTACGGAAACAGAGGATGAACACTTCCAAACACTAAACACCGTATTTAAAAGGGAACATCAAATGAAACATCAATTTCGAAAGAGCTAATTTACAATTAATGAAGAATAACATCAAATACATGGGATTCATTGTTAACAGAACAGGATTCTATCCAGATACGAAAAAGATCAACATAATTCGAGATTTAGATACACCTTTGGACAAGAATTCATTACAGTGGCTGCTTGACATGATAAATGATATCTCAGAATTCATCTCGCAATCAGAATTTAGCGCAATAAGATAAGAAGTGAAGAACAGAAGCAAATGGAAAAAATCAAACATGAGCTGTACTCAAAGAACGGATGCATTTTACATCAAGAACAGATAAACATAGTGAAGACGTGTTGGAAGCAGCTGTTAAAGGAATTTCACAGATCACACATGGGAATTGTGAAAACAAAAAAGCTATGCAGACAGTTCGTATTCTGGGTGAGGATGTCATATGACATTGAGAAATTTATCAACAATTCTGATGACGGCAGAATGCAGCAATCCAACTACAAGGAAGAGACCTTATTGTTAAATGAAAGGCCCTCTCTTCCATTCAGAAAGGTCGGAATAGATATAGCTCAAATTGGTTGTAAGCCTTTCCTAATTTTATAAAGTGTCATTCAGTGATTATCCTACATGGTCAAAAAATTTCTTTAAACATATTAGGAAATTTCCAAATTTGTAGTGAATGTGCGCTAATAAATTTTGAATTTTGTTCAAAATTTCATTGCAGTTCTTGAAAATTAAACTATTCCCAGAATGAAAATTCCAATTTCTTGAAATTCATTCAAATTATTCCCCTAATGAGTGTTCAAATAATCCTAATTTCTAAGTCCCATAGGGCTATCAGCTAAATTCAAATATTATTTTCACACATAGACTACTCAAGCTCCAAATAAAGACGTTCTGAGCAAAATTATAGCTAATGGCGTCCACAATACTTCCAAAAAGTCAGAATTTCAAAAAGTAAATAAAAGCTGAGACACTTTGCTATTGTGTTGTTTTGAAACTTATATGAACATGAAATATTATTTATGAAATCGTTGTTCACATTTTCAAAGAATTTACTTCAAGCTTTTTAGGAAATTTGGAAATCATAATCCATGGACTCATCTACTGATGAATGTGTTCCAAAGCAATTTTGAAATCTGAAATAAACCTTATTGCTTTTGCTGAAGTAGGCAAAAAATTCCCATTTTT
>CABFPE010000570.1:388786-406662 GCA_900660155.1 Hofstenia miamia
GGTCTAGCCTTTTACCCTTTGGCCACTAGGGCCCATTATTATTATTATTATTATTATTATTATTATTATTATTATTATTATTACCACAGGCCAATTAGTATAACACACCCCTTCTAAATAATATTTGAAAAAACTAATAGATGCACAAATGTACTACTTTATCAATGACAATCAAATTTAATCAAGTAATCAATTTGGATTTCGACCTAAATTCAGCAAATGCGGTTTTATCAATCACAGAAAAGAATAAACAAAATTTAAATGAAAATTTGTTTACAGCGGGGTTCTTTACTTTAGCAAAGCATTTAATTTAATGAATTTCGATATTTTAAAAGAAAAATTAAGGCGACAAGGTTTTAGTATTAATGCAATAAATTTAATTATGAGTTTTTTAGAGAATCGCAGACAAAGAGTAAAAATTGATCACATTTTTCAGACTATACTACTACAAATCTAGGCGTACCACAAGGAACTGTATTAGGGTCCATTCTTTTCACACTTTATGTCAATGACATTTCAAAATCTTTGACAAATGGAACTATTTACCAATATGCAGACGATACTTGTATATTACAGACAGCAAAAAATCCCTTTGAGGCAACCAACCATTTGACAAAGCATATTGAATATATCACAGCATATTTCAATCATAATAAACTAAAAATCAATTCTGACAAAACTCAATTGATCATTTTTTCATCTAAAGAACAACAAAAGCCTACTGTAAATATTAAAATTTGTGTATGTGATAACGAAATTAGTCAAAGTAAATGCGTAAACTATTTAGGTGTATTAATAGGCAATGATTTAAAATTCGATAATTTTTTCTCTCAAAACTTGAAAAAGATGGCATCTGGAATTAAGTATTTGTACCATTTGCGTCATGTAGGAAAACCGTCCCTTGTAGAATTAATTCATTCATTTGTCTTAACTAAATTTAATTACTGTGCATTTGTTTTTCAAAATCTCACATCGCAAAAAGTTTCATCACTGCAAAAATGTTTAATTGTGTATTTAGAACACTAAATTATATTGAAAAACGTGAATCCATAGCGCAATTAAGACCATCATTTGATATCTTGGCACCGAGTTACTTTATTCAGTATCAATCTTTCTGATTGATTCACAAATTTATTCAAGAATTAAGTTCATTAAGTTTTCTTAATAACTACATCAAAATCAATAAAAGAAGTAAAACACTTTTTTAGTATCAATAATCGTCAAGACTCGTTTTCTTTTAATAAATTTGGATATCATACTTAAAATATGAATGAGTTTTCATTTTTTTAGAGAAATATAGTATGTACTTGGGATACAATGTTAAACAATATAAAATAGAAATACTAAGTAAAATTTTGATAAATAAATTGGCTGAGCTATTAATAATGGTAGGCTAGCAAAATCAGAATATTTGAAAAATGCATTTTTTCATGCAAAAATCAAAATATTGATAAATTAAATTTCCAAGGGAATCAGACAAAAATACTTTTTGGTGAATTACAAGATAATTTGACCAAAATTGCACTGACTTAGGTATATTTTCAATAAACGAGTGGTGATAACTGATAAGTTATAATTTGTAGGTAATTGATGAATAATGATGATGGACTTAAAGATTTCAAACATTTGCAATACAGGAAATAATATTTAGAGTAATATTACAAAAAAGATTAACATTAAAAATTTAGTTTTGAATGCACTGTGTATTCTTTTTTTACACAATAAAAATATAATGTATAAATAATTTCAGTGTAAGAGTGCATTTTCGCTAGTTGGAAGAACTTAGCATAGTTTATGAAGAAATCTGTATACATTACATTCCTTTTTCATAACTACAAGTTGGTGTGAGGAATGAAATTCAGAATACACACCAAATTTATATAGAGTGAAAATTATTTTACATAATGGCAATAGTTTCATCACAAAAATAGACATGAAGAGCTGAACAAGGTTCAAAATTTTGGTTGGACTGAAACTTCTAAGATGTCAGAATCAACCTTCAATTTTTTTGCATGTAATCCATGTACTGTGCAGGGTTTTCCAGTTCTCAGAATTTCAAGAACTTGAACATGAATAAGCTCACAAAACTTGATGAAAAATAACTCAGAAAAGAAATCATCAAAACTAGGACATCTACTCAAAAATACTGTAAAAATGAAATCATTTTAAATTTAAATTTCTTTTTCAAATGCAAATAATATTTTTAGCTTAGAATTATTGGAAAATAATTGTTTTTTACCCTAAAAAAACTTGGCATTAGAAAAAATCTCGATTGAACTCAGAATTTTCTTTAAAAAATACTTAAAACTCAAACTCAAAACATAAAAACTTGAACTCAGTTTGAGTAACTCAAACTCAACTTCAAAATCCTGGTACTGTGTTAACACTTAGCATGTAATTTATTTATTCAAATTCTTGATAAATAATGAGTTCATTAATAGTAACTTTCTTGTTAAATTTTTAAGTATACAACAATTGAATGTCTTGAATTTCCATAAGCATCAGCCAAATATTCATTGATAATCACTTAATCAGGGCTACCAACACAACCAGTGGCCCACTGGTGGACAACTGATATTATTAGTGGTAAACGTAGTCATCAATAATTGATGAGCAGATGTTTGCAAGTAAAGCATTGTTCAATATTTTGATTGCTGGATCCTTTAATATAAAAAAGAAATTGTCAATTTCATCAAAATTTGTAAAATTTACAATATAGATGTTAAATCAAATTTCAAAAGAATTTATTTGTGAATATTTGGGCACCTTGAAATCAACTATAATCTTATAAATTTACAGTTGACCAAAAAAGATTTTTCAGGATTTAAAAAAGTACTGTTTCAAAAATACGCTTTTGAAATTTGAAGTTTTTGCTAATTTTAGCAGATTTGTAGATGCTCATTGTTATCATTTATTAATAGGACATTCTTTTATATTTCAACTAAGTGTTTCATTGAATTGACTGGTGGTCCTGTGCGAACCGGAACACCTGGAAAACCAATCACCTGATTAGCGGATCTGACCGGTTTTTTAATGTTACTTGCAAGCAATTGGTAACATCATGCTTGCTTTGAATATATTTTGAATTGAAGCGCAAATTTTCTCAGACATCCAAATTATTCACCTCATTATAAAACTCAACTTAAGGATAAATTTCTAGTATCTAATAAAATTTAGGAATAATTAAAGCTAATTAAAGCACACCTGTTATTTCAAAGTACTATATTTGCATATAAAGAACCTAACTTATGTTGTAAAACGTGCTTCTAAAATTTTTATGAAATTTATAAATCCTTTTTTCTAATACTGATTCCTAAGTAAATTCATTGCGAATTTTAATTTACAGCAACAACAAATTTGCAGAGAAAGCCTTTTAAAAAATCTGACATTTTAAATGGATTTCCCCTCATAATGTTAAACCTATTAACACAATTCGGTTATAACCGATATTAGATATAATTGGCAGCCCTTCTTAACTCTAAGCAGCTATAATATACTAGTTCAGGTTAATCTCACCTTCCAAGAAAATGTTTTAAATCTGTACTACATTTACAAAAGAAATTCCAAATCGTCTAAAGCGTTTATAGTTACTACAGAAAAAACGAATATATTGAATCCTAGCATTGAAATAGGATCAAATGAGTAAGGTATATTTCACGAAAAGTCTTATTACTTACAGAAAACCTATTGACTTTCTCAATTATATTCTAATGTCAAATCTTACACAAAATTAAGTCAAATGCAGTACAATTCATATTTACTTGATTTTCGATAAAGATGAATTAACCTTCAAATTGAATCTGCACTATTGAATAGAATATACTATTGAGAAAATTTATTACTTTAAACATATTTAGACATATTTAATTCATAATTTAAGTGTGTGTTCCGTTAGATATAATTTTCAAAATGTGATTTTGATTTTGAAGTACTCCAAGTGATATTTATCAGCGAAAGTATTCATGTATTGACAGGAATGTTTTTGTACAAAAATGAAATGTGGGTCCGTTACAAAATTTTGAAGTAATATATACTTAATTAAGTGAATTGACAAAAATTAAAATTAAAGAAGAATATAATATACATGTACATAACAGCCTAACATTCCAATATGACAGTGCAGAGTGCAAACTATTTTAATGAAATCTATGCTAATATTCATTACAACAACTAGAAGCCAAAATTGTGTGGATACCATACGTGGAATTAATCAACTTTCTGCTTTAGGGTTGTGCGAGTAAGGTATTTCTCATATCCTTACCTGCCCATTAAAGAATCATAGGTATTCGTATCTACGGGTATCTGTGGACGCCTTACATGAAACACATCCATACCCTCAAGAGTCTTTTCCATACCCACCCGAATACACATATGTTCAATTTTAACAAAAAATACATTAATACTTTCTCAATTGTGCTGTGCGGATAAGCTAATTTTGCAATCGCTACCTGAGCGTTTTATGAAAGATTATATCTGTTCCACAACCAACATTCGGAATTTTTATGTCCAATAGTGATAAGCTGGTACAGATTCTTCCCAAGGCTATGGTATTGAACGTGCAAGCTAATTTCCATTCCGCAACATGTCTATTCCAAATGAGGTTTTTTCAAAAACATGAAATATAAAAATGAAACCAAATTGTATCCGAAATTTATAGAGAATTCTTTACCACCATTGTCCCCAAGCCAAAGTCCGTAAGACCAAAGAAGACCTACAAAACCTCCCAATCAGCTCTTGTACACCTTTAAAAGCGAAATCTCAGGAAGAATTCAGAGCAACTTTGCAAGGAATGGGCTGATGGTCACCTCGTGACAGCAAGAACAGCGTGAAATTTCCTGAAGAAGTACTCAATTGGGACTTTCGTGGCATCCAGATAGCCATTCTTAACCTCAAAGCAAAGATTACGCCAGGTGAGGTGGGCCAATTCAATGAGACACAATTCATATGAGCATTGTTCTGTTATATTTTCAAATGAGTCAAGATTTGAGCTATACTCATCAAAAAGAATGTTGATAAAAAGACCAACTGGGCAAAAGTTGAGATTCTTGCCTCAATTTACTCGGGGACAATGAAGTATGGTGGGAAGTCTGAAATGGCATGGGGTGCAATATGGAAGTGTGGATTTCACAAGATTGTTCACATCACTGGTTCTCTCTGATATGTTTGGATTCTAGAAAAGGAACTCTTAAACTCCTTATAAGTGATTCAATATATCAGCAGGATGGGGCTCCATGTTATACCTCAAAAGAAATGAAAAACGAGTTCCACAATAATGGGGTTGTTATCCTTGCTGACTGGCTTTGCTAATCGTAAGACTTTAATATTATCGAAAAATTGTGGAAAGAGGTCAGATATCGAATTGGACAGCATACTCTTCACACTAAAGACGAGCTGTGGCGTACAATAAAGAAAGAATTTTATGCAATTCCCAACAGCTTTATTGAAAGACATTTTGCTTCAATCCCTGATCGCTTTGAAGCTGTTACTTGCTCAAAGGGACACCCTACAAAATATTAGAAGAGACAATTTTGTTGCTAAGTGCTTACATTGCATCAATTTATAATTTATGTATCTAAATTTGAATTTTCCTTTTTCGGATTAGCTCATTTGTTAAAATTTTTTCATGTGACCGAATATACTTTTCCAATATAAGTTTTCTAATTTTAATTAAAAATTAAGAGTCAATGGTTATTTTACATATTTTATGGTATTAGACATACAGATTATCCTTTCTCAATCAAAGCAACACTTAGTTAGGCACACTTTATCTAATGAATGTTCATTATTTAATCAAAATAGCAAGGTGGTCGAATATATATATATATATATATAGTACTGTATATGTTGATTCAAATAGATTTATATTAGGTTTAAGGAAAACAGCATTCAGACTGCAACTATTAGTACACTTAAAAACCAGAATAGACATAGATGTGTTAATATTATCAAACAGTTTATTTTGTACTACACATTAACCATTCGCTTATTCTCACAAAACTACTATAGAGTTAAAACATGTTGTTTGGGTATATTTCTATCTTAAAGATAAAAAAATAACTAACACAAAACTGCTAATATTGATAATGGATTACATTACAAGGAATGTAATTACTAATTTATTTAGTATGAATGATAGCTTTAAAACATCGAATATATTCTTTAGCAATTTGGTCATAATTTTGGCAATAATAAATTTAAATTAACCGTTTCAATTTTGAATAAAATTTGAAATCATTTTTTTGATGCAACATAAAAGATTATAAAGTAAAAAGGAGTTTTACTAATTTTCAAACAATTCTCAGTTAGTGCTGACATTTTGCATAAATTATTTTTCCATTGCTTGAATTATACATTAATTCTGAAATGGCATCTCAATGTAATCTCATGAGATCTATCAGCGATAACCTAATGAGACACCTGTCGAACATGAGCATCCTAAAAGCGTCTCACTAGGATATGAAACACCTCCGATATCAATATGATGAGTTAGGATGCATTTGCGAAACTTGATTTTTGACTGGGTCTGAGCAAGCATGGACAGATAGACACCCATATTAGCACACCACTAGTTTGGTTGTAATAAGTAATTCACATACTTATCATTTATTTTCAATAATACATATTTATGCTGAGTAATTTCATTATTTTTTATTAATTTATCTTAGTAACGTCAACAATTTTTACAAAATGTTGCCAAATAATCCATTACCAAAAAATTTGCCAAAAACTTCATAATTTTGTCAAAATATTGGCAAAAATTCCTAAGTCTTTTTCCAAGGGATGTGATAAATAACTGCAAGCAGACCTGGACATGGATCAGGGATCCGTGGGTCAGGGGCAGAATGATAGCAATTTTGGGATGAGTCACGCGTCTCTATCACTTGGGTTATCTTCCATGATTATTATTAGTAACATTACGATATTGATCTTTTGGGTACATGTACTTAGAAACAATATTCTAGAAGGGTAACAAATATTTACTTACTGAAACAAAATTAAAAAATTCCTTTTTTTTCAAGAGTTCAATCATATAGTATAATATAAAATATTGCCCAATCCATTGTCTATGTAATGTTGAAACAGTTAATTAAAATTTGGCGCATCATTAATATCCATTACGGGGATTGAAATTTGGCAATGAGAAGAAGTCGGTAGACCTATCTTAATTTGCAATTTGACCATTTCACAACAAATGGTTTGCTTGTTCTTCAGTTTCTTTCCCTCGAAACCGGCTTTTCACATACAAGGAAGCTATTCTGAAAGTGAGAACAAATTTAGTTCCAAAGTTATTACTAGTCCGCAGGGCAGCCCTATGTGATCCGAGAGTTGAGTCCCTCTGCATTGTGCTTATTAAAACTAAAATTTTATTTTTTGAATTTTGTCAAGGTGAAATGTAATTACATGAAACAATAAATCAGCTCAGGACATTAAAAGCGTGGGTTGTTAGTCAACTGGGATTGATGCAGATGGGTTGCGTGGTTAATGGGGCACATCATGCGACCCATGTCTAGGTCTGATTCCTAAATATTTTCATAAAAGTTCTTATTTTTTAATTGGAAATACACCAAATAATGGGCAGAAACTTGTCAAATACTGGTAATTGTAAAATTTTGCAATTTGAAAATAAGAGCTCATTTGATTGAATAAGTATATGTTCCAACTGGTTTGAACTATTTTTATTGATAATAATTTAGCACATAAAAATTTTTTATTTATATAGGAAAAATTTATCGAAATTGTAATAAGCATTTCGATGTGTTTATCTTTAGTTGTTCTTCCAACCTAACCACTATTAATGAATCGCGATCCAACTCCTCCTCATCTAAGATTTTACCGCAACGAGATCACGCAGGTCCCAACCTGTATAGAGAGCGAGAGGGCAAATGGGGTCAAGTGAAACTTCTATAAAAATAGACAAAATCCAAAAACGAGGACATATCGTAAGTGGAAACGTCAATACATAGGATGTAAGAAGTTAAGTCAAGCTTTTCCCGATTGCAATCACTGTTTTAAAAACTGCACAAATGAAGCGGTTTATATAAATTATCACAAATTTTAGAGATATTTTTTCAATGCTGATTTTTAAGTAAATTTATTAAGAATATTCATTTTCACCAGTTCAAGTATGAAATGAGAGCCTTTTAAAAATGTGAAGGCTTGTGGCATTTATAAATGGATTTTAGTGTATAATGTTAAACCTATTAACGCATTCGAAGTAATGCTTTTCTATACTTTAGGCATTAAGATGAATGAAATTGGAAAATTTAAATGGATTTTTACTGCTAAGTAGCATTAATTTTTTAGTTCAATTTAAACTTCAATTTACAGTAACCAATAAACCTTCTTTATTATAAAGAGGTGAATAGTAAACAGAGGCAGTTTTGTGAAACCGAACTTTATTTCATGACCTACCAAAATGTGGCCTATGCTAAGAAATTTTGATATTTAAATGCATAACCCATTTGATGTCATCACTCATCAGATATAAACGATATTCTAAAAAGTTGATTTATAGCTGAATTCAAACAATGTAAGTTTTAAAATAATGTAAGCCTTATCCAATTTCGCACACAGAATGGGTTTTGAGGAATTATTAAATTTTATTGCTATTCTCCATAGCCGTTACATCCGATTTACCATAGTTTGTATATACACGTATTTACCATAACCCTAACTCTAACATGATGTTTATGCATTGAAAGCAGTGATCAATCAAGATATCTGTTACGCTCTCCAAGAGCGTTTTGTATTGTTAGTTTTCAAAGATAGATATAGGCTGGCCTTGAATTAGTTAGCGACCATTGCACGAAATTTAATTTAAGGTTTAGTTACCTCTCTAGTGGACGAATTTTGTAGTGCAAGTACAAAATATTTCTAAGATAAAATTGGCGCAATTTTAGCTCCATTTCTGCTTTTTCCAAGACTGACATGACTCAATACGGAAATAGTCTAAGCGCAAGAGTTCAATAACCTATATCTACACTAGTAACACACATCGTCGCTTTAGAAGAAAATGAATCAAACAATCATGAACAAAGCGTTAACAGGGCTTATAGATATTTAGTATGGCTGTAAGGTAAAAAAAATACTAAAATGTTTGCTCCAAATTTTATTATTAGGTCAAAACAATGTTAAGATCAACTATTTAATCCAAGGGCGTCTAAACAGAATTCCTATATTAAATTATTAAATGTCTATATTTTTGCGAAAATGCTTATCAAAATTTGATTTAAAATCCAAACAAGTGTTATAATGTTGTCCATATATGGAAACACGTTGATTAATATTTGAAAGGATTATGTTGTGATATTGACGACACATGTACAACTGGCATGGGTGCAAACGTCATTTGCGCTACAAGTCAGAAGGCCAGGATTAACTGCACTACTCACCAACTCAACCCCACTGTTGCTTGTGCATGGAAATGCCTTATTTCTAGAAATGACGATCTTAAGGAATTAAACACTGCCGCCCACATACTCATCAAATACACCAAACAAGCTTCAAAAATCCAAGTGAAATTTCCATATAGATTACAGCATGGGGGTGATATAAGACCACGGTGCAGCCTGCAACAAATGTTCACTTTAATTAACGTAAGCTACTATGATCTTGTTACGACGTTGAAAAATAACAAAGGAAAATCTGATTTTACGCATTGATCGCCAGTGTGCCCGTTGTTGTTGAATTCCTGAGCATCTTTTCTGATGTTTGTGATATGCTCGAATTTTCATCCAATTCCGCTCTTCAGAACATCCCCCAGCCTATTATGTACATGTACTTTTGAAACACTGCAGTTATGATCCTGAAACGGATTCTGCAGACTTGGAAAGAATAACACGCACTTTTCAGCGATATCTAGACAAGAAGTACTGGACGTCGATAAATCCACTCACTACATTGCAATCTAATTTGATATAAGTCTTAGATCGTTTTCGTTTGTGAACAAAGCAAGGGATCGAATCTCGTTTCTGCAGGAAGCACAATATGAGTTCTTAAAGTCATATATCTAATTGGTGTAACAGAAAAGGGTTTTAACAAATCTTCAGAATGCAATAACGAATCGCAAGAATAATCCCATTTGGATACAACTCCAACTCCTGCAAAGAAATGAAAAGTTTACCATTTTGCTGCATTTCTTGCAACGGTTTCTTCTCGATCTTCTGTTCCTGTGCCAGACTGACATCGCTATCATCCGCAAAGTTGTAGAAGTCGAGCAGGCTCAATATGCCGTTGGAAGCAGCTTTTGAGCAAATCTTTAACCCACTCAAATTGTGGAGTAATTATAACTATAAAATGCCTTATTTGTATTTGGTTGCTCAGCAGATACATGTATATACCATACAATCTTTAGCTGCTGAAAGTGAGAGAACTTTCTCTGCTACTGGTCGAATAATCACGCCTGACAGAAATAAACTCGAGGATGATACCGTGGAGTCACAGATTGTAGTCAAAAAGGCGTTCAAAAACAAGTTTTTTAGCGTATAAGTTTTTGACATAAGTAAATATACTTGAGTTTTAATTTATTTCTCGGGGTATATGAACAAAACGTGTGTTGGTCAAATAATTTGTTGTGTGGGTCATGGGTCAAACTGATGTGGGTCAAGTTTTGGTGCGTCATTGACATTCCTGCCAGAGGGTAATAAAAATGGAGTTGTTGAACTGATGCTTAAGCTAGAACAATCAACACTGATCATTTAAAATATTTAATAGTGTTCAATTAGACATCTCACATTTATCTACAGAGCAATTTAAAATCTAAATGCAGAAAATAGACATTGCATCTCAAATTTGTGGCATTTCAGTCATGATAGTGATGTTTGTAATTCAAATTTTACAGCGGATTTTGTGATAAAATATAATACTCATTGGAAAATCATTTAATTTTCAAAGAACGTATTAATTAAATTTTTCCGGATTATAAATGGTGAAAATTGCAAACGATGTAAATTGATTAAATTTTTGTAAAAATATCAACACATTAAATGTTATTTACGAAATTTCAAACAATGCACATGACATTCGAAATTCTGCTTTCTAGTTAAATCAATAATAATAATCTTGTGATGTTGATTGTGTCAATAACAACTAGTTCACTTTTCAATTCAAAATAAGTATACGTTCGAACAATGGCTGACTCAATAACTGAGAATATGCTTCAAACTGTAGTAGATGCTGAAGGCGAAATCAGCGAAATTGATGTGAAGAGTTTCTGTAAAGAGGGTGAAAATTTTGCCGCCAAAATTAAAGAAATAACATTCAAATTTACAGATTCCTCAACAAATGAGGAATCCAGACATAGTGTAATTCTGAAGTACCCCAGTGATCAAGGATTCATATTTCAACTAATGATGCTCATGAGAGCGTATGAGAGAGAAACAAAAGCTTATTCAGACTTTTTTCCAAATATCGAGAAGTTCCAAAAATTGAAATGTGGAGAAATTCTATATAAGATGCCACTCCCAAAATGCTTTTATAGTGATAATGAAAAATGTCTTTTTATCATGGAAAACTTACAAAATATAGGATTTAGCATAGAAGACTCGCGACTAGAAGGAATGAACTACGAACAAAGTAAATCTGTGATGGTACAGCTTGGAATATTTCATGCTCTTAGCTATGCTTACATCAACAATATGTTTGATACAAAAAAAGAATTTGATGATAAGTATGAATATCTGAAAACTACACGTGAAGCATATGATCGTACTATGAAAATATTGGGAATAGTGGATCAAATGCCAGCTATGTTTCATATATTTACGAGTGCATTAATTGCCAAGTATCCTTCTGAAAAGGAAATTTTTGAGAAAATACAAGCAAGAATAGTTAGCAACCCTCCAACTGAACAAGTCTATAGTTTTTTTACAGAAAGTCCTGATTTTAATGTTGTATGCCATGGGGATCTGTGGGGAAATAATATTTTGTTCAGACTAGAAGAAAATGGTGATCTTAGAACAATGTTTGTGGACCTACAAGCACTAAAATACACTACACCTGCTGCTGACTTAGTACACTTCTTTTGGATATCTGCATCGGAAAACGTTCTTTCAAATCACATGGAAGAATTGATTCATCTGTACTTTACATCATTTGAGAAAATTTTGAAGGATTTGAAGTGCAAGCTCTTATTTACATTTCCTGAGCTCTTAGACAGTGTAAAGTATATGCATATAATGGGGTTTTGGCGTTTTGTTTTACATTGTTTGGTAACATTTGCGCCTGGTGGCAATATGCCGATGCCGTCAAAGAATGCTGATGAGAAAGAAAAAGAAGAAGTTGTTAAAAAAAATATAGAAAATTTACTGAATGCGGGTGAAGCTAGATTAAACCACTGTTTGTTTCGTACAAGATTCGCTACTTCCCTTGGCATATTTAAATAAACACATTATTTAACCATATACATGTATATTTATGCATAAATATATTTCATCTATTAGTTTATAGGTAATACATAATGGGCGGACACCGAGCATTGGAAGATAGACAGGCGCAGGGTGTCCACGGGCAGAGTTAAGTCTAAAAATACAAAACACCTACCATTTATAAACTAATGACTTTACCATTCATTATATTCTATTATTTCATTTAGTATAATTATATGGTTATAAATATTCGGACACACGCTTTCTGAAGTTTTTTTCCAAAGTATTAAAGCTACAACATAATTTTTTGTCACAGAATCAATTTTTTTATTGCAAATTCAAATTTTCTATTAATTTTCCAGTCAAATGCTTATCTTAGTTTTCATTCTATGCTCTTGTAAAAAACATTAGAAAATACCCCCATGAATAGTAGTTATGTAAATTTCATCAAAGTTAAAATTTAGAAAAAAATTAAATGTTGGATTACCTATTTATTTTTACAATGCTACATTATTTAATCAAAAATTTTCTTTAAGGTGAATCTAGATGTACAATCCTATTATTCATTCTTCAAAAATTGCCAATTTTTTACTGTTACTTTATGAAATCACTTGCCAAATTTTAGCAATTTTATGAATCATTACTCTCATTAGATCTCAGAACATAAATCAATATTAAAATTCTTTCATTTCAAGTTTGTGGAGACCAAATATTTTCATACTTTGTGCAAGATGCACATCTGTCCAATTTTTAAATAGCGTGCATAAATCTACAAATTATAGTTCTAGGGTGTTGGTGTTTCTAAGCTATTGACAAACAAAATGCATATATTGCACAATATTTACAATTTACTGCATCTGAAAGTTTAATTTGATTATTTCAAGTCATGAAAAACTCAAAAATATTTTCTTCCAAAAAATATATGATTGAAGGTTTATGTACTCAAAAAAGTACAAATAGAAAACAACATTTCTTTGAAAATACATTTATCAGATGTCTGAAAAATTTGGCTTACACATTCAAGTCAACACTCTCGCATTGAGCTGGAGATCTTTCTTCTTTCAAGTTCCCTCCAGGCCTCCTGTTCTAAATATGACCTATCCCGCTTTTCAGGTTCCTTCTTTCTAAAATTTTGGAAAATGACTAATTTTAGTAATATTTCTTAACAGTAATTTGCAAATATTGGTTCTAATGCATTTTTATTCTTTTCATATTTTTTGATACCATCCATAGTCACACATATAGACATTTTAATTGTTAACTATTGTGAATTATTGATATTCAGTTATTGTTAATCTGTACAATATATATTATTTGCACGACTATGCATAGGAATACCTAGTGTTAATCATTTTCATTTTAATTTTAATGACCCAGTTTACTTACCACTATAAATCATGAAAGGCATCTCCTACAAATATAACAAATACCTTAAAAATAAGTTGTTGGTTGTTGTTTTCTACCTTTTCTTATTTTTGATGACTTTAATTAATAATATAAAATTAGACTTTTTCTGAATTATTAAGTATTTAATGTTTTTATAGGGTGAGGTCATTTTTTCTTTCTATTAGTAAGAGTTGCAATTATACTTTTAACCTTCAAATAAATTTAACTCAATTTTAAATATCCACGTCAAATTCAAATTAATCTAACTCCATTTCAAACATCCAAGTCAAATTCAAATTAATCTAAATTATTTTCAAATATCCAAGTCAAATTCAAATAAATATAACTTATATCCAAGTCAAATTCAAATTAATCTAACTCAACTTCAAATATCCATGTCAAATTCAAATTAATGTAAATGATTTTCAAGTATCCAAATCAAATTCAAATTAATCTAACTGATTTTCAAATATCCAAGTCAAATTCAAATTAATCTAACTGATTTTCAAATATCCAAATCAAATTCAAATTAATCTAACTGATTTTCAAATATCCAAGTCAAATTCATATTAATAAAACTCAATTTCAAATATCCAAGTCAAATTCAAATTAATCTAACTCATTCTCAATTTATTGCCATTCCATGTAAAATATGTAACATGTTTTACAAAATATTGAAAATTATGGTTAGATTTTGTTTTGATTAATATTATTTTTACATCTTTATGATATAATACTATTAGTACCCGCACTAGTAGCACAGGAACTGTTGCTATACTGTAATTTTGATTGATGCGTTCTCTATATATTTAGTAAACCATCAGAGAAGAAAAATCTTGAATGTCTGCTATGAAGAATTATGAACGAATTTTCACAAGCTATTATATATTCAGATGCAGTAAGTTTTTTTTCAAACATATATTATAAAATGGATTTGCAATACCAGTAACATAACTCCATAATCACATAAATAATACCAAGCACTGAACTTCCTTTAAAATATTTATTCCTTTGAAATTCTGATTCAATTTAGGTAAGATCAGCTATACCAGAACACAATTTAAGAATTTTTTTCATTAGATTCATCAATTTTGTTTTCCAGATGTATCAGTCTGTATTCAGAGTGCGTATTTCCAACTGGCGGAAATGTGATAGAATTTTGCATGGTCATTTTAACCTCTAATGTGACAAGTCGAGATCAGAGGTGGAAGTGAACTGCCCTGCCCCATTTCCACATGTTGACATCTGCCCCACGTTTATATTCTACCCCCCCAAATTGGCTTACTCAAAAATTCTGCTTCAAAACAACGATGTCTTAATTGGATTACAACACATCACCAATCAAACATTTTGAATCCTGAATTCTTAGAAAATACAGAATCATTTCTTAAAGTGTCATCTCTACTAATACTACCAATAGGAATCTAATAACAAACCTGATGCCAATGCATATTAATAACATTATTAATAGCAAATTGAAATTTAATTTTAGCTCAATAAACCTTTTTATAAAGCTTTTGAATAGAATCAAATTTCACCAAGACCTAAAAATGCATGGCAACTAATTTTTCCAAGTAAATTGAATTTTTTTAAATTATGTTTATGCTTCAATTCTAATATTTTTTTTGGATAAATTCTAAATTTGTCAAATGGGATTGGGTTCACCGTTTCTGTTTTGGGGTCATGTCTGGCTGTGAGTGAATTTTGAACTTGCAATGTCATTCCCACAAAGTATTCAATAGTTTTTTTACCATATAGTTAATTTATCAACGAAAGCAAATTATTTTTTTTCTTAAACTACAAAAAATAAATTTCATAAATTTTACTTCAATGAATATGGGCATTTACAACAAATAAAATAAATAAATTAGTAAAAAACAAAATCTATTAAGAAATAATTGATTAGGTAAATGAATATCTCGATGTGAAAACATTAGCAAAACATAATCATGACAAAATAAATTTACGTAAATAGGAGTCATGAAAAATGTAAAAGAATTTATTTTAAAAATCTGAAAGCAGCATGAGCCCAAAACCAATGGTGTTTATATGCACTAACTTTGATTTGTTTACTCACATGGCAACACACATTTGCTTTGGATGCAAGCAAAAAGTGTATTTATGCTGACACAAATCTTGGTGCGGGATGTTTTAAACTAGGCCTTAGTTTTAGAGCCGGAAAATGGTGACAGCATTGCCATGCAAATAACCCCCATCCTCCGGGTGAAGTTCTCATACAGTAGGGAANATATATATATATTTTTTGACTTAGATTAAATTGAATTTGAGTTAGATAAATTTGAAATTCACAGAGATTTGATTAAGATTAATTTGAAATTGAGATCAGAAGTGGAAGTGAACTGCCCTGTCCCATTTCCACTTGTTGATATCTGCCCCACGTTTATATTCTACCGCCCCAAATTGGCTTACTCAAAAATTCTGCTTCAAAACAATGATGTCTTTATTGGATTACAACACATCACCACTCAAACATTTTGAATCCTGAATTCTTAGAAAATACAGAATCATTTCTTAAAGTGTCATCTCAACTAATACTACCAATAGGAATCTAATAACAAACCTGATGCCAATGCATATTAATAACATTATTAATAGCAAATTGAAATTTAATTTTAGCTCAATAAACCTTTTTATAAAGCTAATTATATATGTACTACAAAATAATCATGCTGATATCATTGAATAGAATCAAATTTCACCAAGACTTAAAAATTATTTTCGTATTTTTTAACATGTATTTACATTTAATTAGATCAGTTATAAATGTATCTATGTGGTGATTTTCATTTTTCAAATAAACAATAGAATATTTTAGTTTCATGTAAAACTAAGATTTTGCTAGGAAGTTACAATTAAATACAGCGTGTTTTAAACAGGACCTGTTTAAATCATGTATAAACACTGTTTAAAACAATTATCTCATTGCAGTGTTTTTTTTAAATGGTATTTTTTAAATGTATATAGGAAAGTTTGGAAAATAATTTTTGGATTTCGTCGATTCGTACTTTTAGTGTCGATTTTTTACCGAACAAATATCAAAACTTGCGTTTTGTTTGCGTGCATGAAACGAATAATGAATGTTGATAAGTTTATCATAATTCAATGTTTGCTACAATATGTGTTTTTAGCAAAATTTTCATATCTTGAGCTGCTTTGTCTAAGAGTAAAAAAACATTGCCTCAAACGTTTAAAACGTTTCTTTTGTAAAAAATACACTTTTTTGCCAACCCTGATTAAATATGGTGTTATTCAATGCGATGCTACAAAACGTATAGACTATCTTTACGACTTCACAGCACATGTATTTACATTTAATCAGATAAATTATAAATGTATCTATGGGGTGATTTTCATTTTTCAAATAACAAGAGTATCTTAGTTTCATGTAAAACTAAGATTTTTTAGTAAGTTGCAATTAATTTATGGTGGTATTAATGCAATACTGAGAGAAGGGCGAGACATAAAAATATTCGCATTTCCACTTAAGGCCGACCATTATTTCCTTGTTTTTTATTTATAAAAGACAAACAATACTCAAAATTGCCGCCTTAAGCAATATCAACCATGTACTGCTTATCAGTAAAGAACCATTGCACACTGCTCCTATTTGATTACAAATTGAAGTAGTGCATAGAATATACATGTATATTCTTTTCACAAATGAAAGTGCGGGAAATTAACCTCTGCTGATTGTCCATTGTATTGCGTTTATATAAGTCCACTTCGATACATATTTAACTTTTCTGATACCCTTTACATGCTAAGAAAATTCTCTGTTGGATGTTGTTGTTCAAGATATCTAAATTCTAAAGAGAAAACGCCAATATTTCGATTTCCTTCAGACAAGGCGTAGCCCGGATATCCGCTCAGAAGTAGTGGAATGTTGTAACGGCGAGTAATTACTAAAGTGGGCCTAAAAGTGACAACTCAGAACCATTGATATTTCTATACATATATATATCCAGTGGCATCACGGACCTGATTTTTTTGGAGGGCCCGGAAATATATTCATGTAGGCTTTTGCTTCATATGTACCGATCTCCCGAGCAGTCAAAGGATAAACATTCGAAAACAACTCATTTAAAACAAAAAAGAGCCCCCCCC
>CABFPE010000570.1:409475-435089 GCA_900660155.1 Hofstenia miamia
TATATATATATATATATATATATATATATATTCATATAATCTATAAGCACTTGTTGATGCATTTCTTCGTCAGAATATAATATTGCGGCAAATAAAACTTTACAAAAATACTACACTAAATAATTAAAAAATCATATATACATGCATTTATTAAAATAAATAGGTTCTTTTAATGTAATTAACTTGCTTGTTTAAAATGTAAAAATATAATTATGATCTTCTTTCTTTAGTATAATTGCTTCTGTTATTTTGGTGTTCTTTGTTCTTTTTACGATGTCAAAATTATTGTCTTTAAGTTCGTGAGGATGTTGATAGATTTCTGTATTTAAATTTCCACTTAGATGTTCTCTTATTCTCTTTCCGAATTATCGAACTGTTTCACCAATGTACAATTTATTGCAATTGTCACATTTATATCTATGGACAATTGATGAAATAAGTTCTTTTGGAATTATATCTTTATTATTAAATATATATTCTATTTTGTATGATTCAAATATTGGTCGTATCTTAACATTTTTTCAGTTTCTTATTAGTGATCTTTAATTTTTCTTCAGTGATGTAACTTGGTATTGAATGTATGGTAACTTCCAATAAATTTCTTTAACTTGTAGGTTCACTTCTTCAATAGTTTTCGATGGAGGTAATAAACACTTTGAAACAATGTCCTTAATTGATTTATGAGGATAACCATTTTTTGAAAAAATTTCAAAAACTTGATCCAATGCAGATGGGATAAGTTTATAATTAGATGATAGTTTTATAATTATAAATATACCATACCCCAATTCAAATTCTGCCTCCTTCCATTTTTGCTGAAATCCCAAAGGCATGATTCTAATTTGCAATTCAGAACGCACTTGTGAAGAACTTTGCTGAATAATGCAAAATACGAGTCAACGATAAGCTTGTATAAAGTTTTCTACAAAAGGATGACATAATTCTAGAACAATTCTATAATGAACTTAGTGAAAGATATATATAAAAATCAAATGGAGCTATATGCGTATGCAAAATATCAGAATCTAAGTTTTCCATGTTTCAAGTGATCGATCAGGACCGGTATATTACTGATAGTTATTTTTTGAAATCCTTTCATTGGTTCCAAGCAGCAAATTTCTGTTGATTGATATTAATTAATTAGAAAAATTTCTATCCATTTTTGGCAGAGACACATTTGATCAATGCACCAGATCACCACATCGAGACACTTCCAAAGGTCTGGCGCAAATATTAGTATTTATTGAACTTTCCAAATATCTATTTTGTTGCTGGCCACATTGTTCTCGAGCTCCAAAATATCAATCCAATAGTTTTGAAAGTAGCAAATGCCTTGATTTATTAACAAGTGGCGGATTAAAGTGCCCTAATGAAACACTGGCACAATATTGCTTATACTGTTTTGCATGCTTTCAAAGAATGGGACATTGTTCCCGTCTAAATGTCTTTCAATTCCAAATTAAGCATACACTTCAGTTTATATCTGATTTTCATATTACATACCCATCAAAAATTTGAACAACTTTAGCAAGCAATTTTTTGAAGAATCACTGCAAACCTTTTCATGATCACAGAATTTCCCCTTCAAATATGCAGAAGTTTGCAAAATGTTAATAATTTCTATTCCTACAGATTGGTTTTTGTAGTTCGAATGTACCAATTTCTTTTTTATTCCTTTAAATAAGAATTTAAAATTATATTAATGCTTCTAAATTTTTGATGATAATGAAGTGTCAATTTTGAGTATTGCTTGTCATTTATAAACAGAAAATGAAAAAATGGTGCTCGGCCACCACTGGAACCGCGAATGATTTTATGTCACGGCCTTCACTCAGTATTGCCTTGTGATATTTTTTAAATACTTAGATCCCTAGAGCTCCTATTTACAGAATTTACACCACTGAATCGACATTCAATGTTCAATGGCACTATTACGTTATGCACTTTTATTTATTCAAAAAAGATGACTTGACCCAAGTTAGTAAAATTTTTTGTAAATTACAGTGTATTTAAGTAAATGTAATTATGGTGATTGTCAAATACTTTCACAGCTTGAGATTTGAAAAACTCTTAGAGTAAATTAGTTGACCAGTATGACAAGAAACACATATCAAACTGACCGTTTTTGACCAATGAACGGAAATTAAAAGGGTCATGGTTCGGTTAGATGGTAAGCATTGATCGGCTTTCATCTCTGAATTATTCCGCATTGCTTTAGAAAGCAATCGCCAAAAATATAATTATGAAATGTATAAAGATAGCTTCTGCAAAGTATTTTTGTTCCATAACAGCATACAAAACCATAGATGTGTTGAAATACCAGGATTTCGAGATTGAATTAATAAAGGCCTTCAAGAAAATTGCTAAAATGTGCATTAAAAGTACACTAGGGTGCTTAGCATTAAGTTTAAAAATTTTTAGTGTGAAAAATTCAGCTAATAATTCGATTGATAGATCTCGAAATCTATGCAGTCGAGAAATGTAGTTCCTATAGGACAAAACTCCTCCAATCAAGTTGAAGGAATGTGAATGCAATTGTTATGGAACCTATTTAAATGTAATCCAAGAAAATTACTTTAAATTTCAAAATGAACTATTCATTAGTGCCATACGAATGTTTAGTAAATCCAGATGATCAATATATTTTTGTTTTTGCCTCATTTGGGTTCATTGGAGTGGTGGGAAATGGACTGGTCATAATTGCAGTATTAAAATACAAATGGATGCAGACGAAGACAAACTTTTTTATACGAAATCTTGCGGTATGTGACTTCATTACTTCAATTTTTTTAATAATGGACAAAGTTTTGGCCAGACCTCGCCTACCAAGAGACATAAACTGGGCCATTAAAGAAATTTTTTGTCGCGCATATGTTTCTGAATACCCTATTTGGCTATGTTTTTCTTTCTCGTCATATACTTTGTTGGCAATCTCACTTGAAAGATATTTCTGCATCCTACATCCTGCAAGATTCAAAGTCCTGTTCACCTATAACCGCATGGTTTGCCTATACTTAATTCTGCTAATATATTGTGTTATAATGAACTTGCACAATTTCCAAGCGTGTGTTCCAGATCCGGACAGTGCCGTATGCATTTACAACCCCGTGGAAAATCGTCTATTGGTCATGTACTCAGCTTTATATTCTTTTCTAGGAAATGTTGGCTTACCTGCATTAGTCATGACAATTTTGTACTTGGCCATTTGGAGAAAACTGAGCAGTCTGGAGAAAAGCAAGTTTCAAGAAAAAAATAAAAAACTTGTAAAAATGCTTTTTTCAGTTGTTGTGATTTTTTTCTTCTGCTGGTTTCCCGACGGTCTAATCTATTTGTGCTTTCGATTGAATCTCTTTGATGTTAATATTAACACATGGTATTACAATGCTGTTTTAATATTAGCTTTCAGCAATTCATGCTTGAATCCGTTTCTTTATGCATTTCAAAGTAGACACTTTCAAAAAGCATTTTTTGGTGTTTTGACTTGTCAAGACTTCAAAAAATAACTTTGACAATGTAATTTCCAGTGAATGCATTTTACTTGATTACTCATAATATATAAGAGTTGTTTGCTAATATAAAACATGCATAATACAGTGATTAATATGCATTAATTTTCAATTTTGTCAATTAATTTGGAAATTTAGCACCAACTAGCTTGTTATTTGACGTCCAATCAATATCTCTGTGAAATTTCATCGGTTTTCGTCAATAATTAAATGCTTTTTCTCTTGTCCTATCTATCAATGTGTTGCTTTAAAAACTTAGAAATGTTATCACTTGAATTGAATAATACTGTCCAATCCTGTCAGGTATAAATTAAGAGGGGCTAAAGCCACTCCAAAATAAGAAAAATTCATGTTGCAAAAAATTAAATACAGCAGTTGTTTAATATTCAGTCATGCAACTAGCATGCAATTTTAATTGGGCTTCAATAAATTTACAATTGAAAGAGCAGTCTTTACATTAACAGTGATTTTTTGAAAACTACCATGAAAAAATTTTCAAAATGCTAGTTCTTTAAAATAATGCAAAAATGGATCAAAAACAATATGTATATATTGTAAATTAGGGTAAAATGAGGTATTTTCAAAATAGGAATATATCAAGATGGACCATGATTAGCTACTATTTTCAATATGCAACTATTGTTCTTCAAAAGTTTACCTATAGTTTTATCACATCTCCAATTATTAATAGTATTAATTATAAAATGTAGAATACCAATAGCTACATCCATTCTAGATTTATTTATTCACAATGCTATAGGGATAGGGAGTGTGGATATGGGTCAAACCTGGCCTTTGGGTCGAGTCGGTTTCGCTAAGCTTTTTTTCGGGGCAGGCTAAAGGGTTAAAGGTTTTTATCTTTACATAGGGTTATATCATGTCAGTGAATAACGTTGACATCAGTTACAGATTACATGCATGGATTTTAATACTACATTTAAATATTAAAAGATGTGATACATGTAACTCTTTGGTTGCATGGCAACTGGTGCATGGCAAGCAGTGTTGGTCAATTTAAATCACTGGATTTAAATCATTGATTTAAATCGTGATTTAAATCGAGGCATTGTTAGTTCAATTATTTATTTAAATCAATTACACTAAAAGAGATACAAGTAGTGTTTTCTAATTGTTTTAATGTCAATGAGGCGACAAGTTCTGAAATGATAATAGCCAATCGCGGGTTCACTACGCTTATTTGGTTGTTTTTCAGACAGAGTTGCGACTCATATGCTTGTGCTTGATTCTGTTGTAATTAATCGTCATGGCTCTTGGCCGTATGGCAAGTGATATGTGACTTCATTTCACTAAGGCAACGAAGGTAATAATGGCAAATTCAAATTAATTTAACTAGCGACATGCAGCCAAGGTTGGCATGATTAAAACATTAATTAAAGATTGTTCAACAGAGCCTTTCAATAATATATTGCTAATACATTATATTGTAAATAATATATTGCAATAAATTTATTAGAGCAGAATTTTCCCACAATAATAATGCAATATATTGTAATATTGCAATAATATTGGAAGGTATTATTTTTAAAAAACTTATTGTTTAGCTCCTAAAATCACTATAAGATTATAAAAATAATATGACTAGTGCAGTTATATTGAAATATTATTTTCCCAAAGTAAACTATCTTTGACATGTACAAGTGAACCCTAGTATAGAATATGGACGCATGCTGCTAGATTTGGGATTGTAATGATTTTAAATAGATGACACCAGCTAAAACACGAAGTAACAAAGTTCTAAGAAACTTGAAAAAAATGCCAAACAATTTCAATAAGCTTACCAATTACTATTTGTGTAAAAAAGTTATTTTCTCTGATTAAAATAGATAGTTTTCAATAAATCAAAATATTGCAATATATTTATTTTGAATTTTTTCTATTTGAATAATATTGTAATACATTAATCCAAGGCCTTGTTAATATAAAATAGTGTATTAAACATGTTTTTTGTAATGTTTTTTAAATTTATTTTTGTCAAATCCGTATAGAATTTTATGGAATTCTTAAAAAATTATTTTTGGGATTAGTTCATTCATAGTTTCATAATCGACCGTCTTCTGAAAAGTAGCACCACTGTTTTGTAATGCATTTAATTTTTGCTATTATAAGTTTTCAGCAAAAATTTACATGTAGTAATTTAACATCGTTTTGTCAATTAGAGCGAAGAACATTGTTTTAAACTTTTTTGATAACTAATTCCTTTTTTGCATCATTGCATGTAGCATATCAGCATATCATTGGCAATTTTTGACGATTAACGTCTGGAGCTTTAGACAATCTTCACATTTTGTAATTTAATGACAAAATTATTTCAGCTCTAATCATTAGCGTAATTTTTGCTTCTCAAAAATCTAATTTCAAGCAACAACTTCGTGCGCTATCCTTGAGGTTTTTATGCAAATATTTTTCCACCTTTTTTACTTTTCTCAGATTTCTCTGCTTTGCGTATTAGATAATTTTGTTTTAGGAAGGAAACAAGGGTCCATGGGCAGTATGTAAAAAGTGCAGACAAAGAATTCAAGGTATTGTACAGCGTCTTAAAAAGCACCAGAATAAATGCATGGAGCAGCTGCAGATTTCTGGCACAGAAACGTTACCTACTGCTAGCAATTAAGATCAGACACCCGACTTCTCTGAGCGTCCTCCATCAGATAAGCGTCCGAAAACTAATGAAAATTTATCCGGTGCCATTGACAAGTTTGCTTCCAAGACAAACGCAGTGAAAAAGGAACGTTTGGATATGGATGTCGCTAAATTCTTTTATGCAACCAACACCCGTTTAACCGCGTTGAGCACACTAGTTTCAAACGTATGATAACACATTTGCGCCCTAGTTATTCTCCTCCTAGTCGGAAAGATTTGGCTGGCTCATTGTTGACCAAGATATATGAAAACTTCCGAGCAGTTGCCGCAAACTCTCTAAGGAACAAGTTTGTCACACTTAGTTGGAGTAACATACATCAAGAACCAATCATTTGCCTTTCTGCATGCTCCTCATCTAGGGAAGTTTTTCTCTTGGAAACCATTGATACAGAGGCAAATTCCCACACAGCCAACTACCTTCAAAGTATTTCTGAAGATGCAATTACTCGTAATGTTGCATTTTTCAACTTTCTCATATGCGGTTTTAGCACTAATAATGCTGCCAGTGTGACAAAAATGCGCCATCAAATGGAGGGCAAGCAGGAGAAAGAGTTTTTCTTTTACGGTGGCAGTGCACACATTTTGAATCGTTTGGCGAATGATTTGAAAGTGCCGAATATTATGGACAAAGTTATTAATGTATTTCAAGTACTCGCATAAGCCTCTAGGTTGGATTCGAGCAATGGACGTTGGAAAAATGAAGTTACCATCGGATGTGCGGTGGAACAGTATGTGCAATACATTTCAATCCTAGATGCAAGCATGGCTCATTCTGCTTAGCATTGCTGAGGAGCTTCAAGGGAGGTCAAACAGTAACTGATATTTCTTTAATACGGAATATTGAATATTTCCTAAAAATTCTCAGTCCTATATCAGCAGCTCTTGATGTGATTCAAAGAAATGGTACCAATTTGTCAGATGCAGTGCATGAATGGCACAAACTTTCGAAGGTGCTAAATAATGTGTTATCAACTGATGAGCAAGTTAAGTTTGCTAAGAGAAAATAGCAAGCCATTACATCACTACACTTACTGAGTTATCATTTGGATCAGCGGTATTTGGCAAAAAAATACTGTCTCCAATTTAAGTGAATGAGGCTCTTGAGTTTGTTACAGCTTATTTTTCAGATCCGCATGTACAGCCACTACTCTAACTGACTAGTGGAAACTGATGAAGGAATACGCGACATGATTCAGCAATTCTTTCCTGTTTCGTCTTCAACAGCTGCCCTTGAGCGTTTTTTCCGCCTTTCAGTGGATCCACTCAAAAGAACAAAACGTCTCGGCCTAGTGAAGGCTGCCAGGCTGGTTTTTGTTCTGAAAACTTTAATTGCATAATTTTATATTTTAATGCACTTTATATGCTGTAATTCTTAATTATACGGAATTTATTGTTTTGCATGTTTTTGTCTTCAATTTATTTAAAATTGATAAAATTATCGTATTTCATAAATAGTAGTTTTAAAAGAATTTCTAATATTTACTTCTTGGAAGATTTGTTTTGATTTTTTAAGTGTAAATCGATTTTTTTTCCCAACACTGATGGCAAATAATTTACTTTTCTCTCTTCTGGTTAACTAGTAATGCGACAAAACATTTATATTTTTGTTGTTTTTTTGTGGCATGCTGTTGTTTTCTTCCGAATCTCCATTGAGATCAATCTAAGCTGACTTTAACACTAGCTTGCTATCAATAAAAAAGATTGTTTTCATATTTTGCCTGGTCTGACAAAAGTTTTGTCAATCTAGTTTTAGAATAGATTGGAGGCAAATCTGGACATTTTTGGCATCTTATAATTATATTCAGGAGCCCAGCTAGAAAAAATATGTGAGGGGGTGCATTAACAAAATTGCTGCCCCTTCAATAGTTGCAAATAGATTCGTCTCAGTTTATTTCTTTAAATCTACTACATGTGCATGTATAGTACAATCTTGATAGCCAATATAATATTTTACAAAATATACAAAATAATATGTAAGACATATATGCGTATGTTTGGTGACTGGTGTATATTAAAACACTCCGCTCTATTTGAAAAACAATGATAGAAAATCTATACAATTTGAAATTCGAATAATTTTTCATAAGGTAGGCTCACTCTTGTTACCTTTGTTATAAACGCAAGTTGGCAAAAAAAGTACCTTGACATTGGGCTCATCAATTCATAATTTTATCAGCAAACATGGGAAAAATCAAATAATGCTGTCAGTCAAACTCTACGCTTAATTGGACTGGAAAAAATCACTGTCAGAGCATTTTTACAATTTTTTTATTATGCAAATATTTGCCTTTAATTTTTTACTATCCTAATTATAAATTTATTAATGTTGACAATAATATAAAATATCTTGCATATAGTCTAAAATTACACTCTATATTCGTTACTAAACAATTAAAACAAAACTCCATCTTACGCAATCCTATTGATAATCATTTGAAATTAGAAGCATTTAATATTCCCCTACCCTAATTCAATGGTAAAAATGCTTCTGCTAAAAGTCTATGTGCATAAGCAAAACTTAGTTGACAAATCAATATGATGTGAAAACTCCAACTACACATATAAAAAACTAATGACTGTTTCTTCAATTGTAATGAGAAGTTTATATTACACTATTCATTTTGAAATGTTCTTTCAAATATATTTCTCAATAAAGAGCAAAATGTTTTCTGGTCAGTCATCACTCATCATTGTTTTCAACCAATTCTTGATCAGCTTACTAAGAGAACATTTGCTGGAAACAACAAACGCATGAATTCAAATATCTCAATAGGAAAAGTGGTAATATGTGTTTTCTATTGTGACTTTCACTAGGCTCAATTTATATTTGACCAATACTTAGTGGTATATCAAAATGATAGTTGAAAGCAAAATAAATTATGTCAAATAAAAAGTAATACAAAGATGAAAGAAGGGGGTTTCAAAATCGATTTTGATGGCTTAAATTAAACCATTTTCGGCAAAAATTAAAATAATTTAGAAATGAAGGTCTATTTTTGAATATTTTGATAAATTTCGTAGGCTTAACTGTGATATTGGTCACTTACATGATCACAACAGAGAAGTTCCCCCTATTAGAAGAGTCTGAATACGCCCCTGAAATAGGATAGAAAATTGACATTGACTAGGTAATGATTGGGATTTAACACATTGGGTTATATTGCAACTTGTTGATTCTTCTATGGTATCAGATAAAAATAAGATAGACCTACCAAACGTTAATGATATTCTCAAGGCGAGAACTAAAAAGACAGATTAGTAATAGAAAATTTAAATGTAAGCTTTCTAAATTGAAAGCTGCTTAACAAAAAGTTAACTAAAATTACTTAGGCCTACTAAAAGAGTTCCTTTAAAACTTATTAACCTGCATTTAAGTCAGGCTTGCATATGGAAAGGAAACTGTTTTTTATTTCCATTCTATTTCCACAGCTACTTTAAAAACATTTCCATAGTGTTTCATAAATGTCCAGATGTTTCCATAACTCTTAGAACTAGTGATTATGGTTCTGCAGGACAAATATTTTTCTGGTTCTAGTCCCACGTAGTTTCATTGGATTTTGCCTAGTCATGTACTAGCCACGCCTCATAAACTTTTGGGACAGAGTGGTCCTCCATAACCCTACTAGTGGTTGACTAAGCTGACTATAAGTTGAACCAAAATTACTATTCAGTGGTAATAGGTGATATTATTTGTTGGAGCTGCTAAAGGAAACATAATAGAATTTTGGAATATTTCAAATTTCCAGAATTGTTCACAATAAAAGTACACTTTTAGAGAATAAGATTAAATAACTTAAAGTCATCTATGTATGGCCACAATATATTGCAAAACTCATGCAGTAAACTGATATGTATCACTAACATTCTGTAAATAATTATATTATTGAGTTGTTGCTACACCCTAAAAAGATGTACCAATGCATTTGTCATAACAAAATTGTTATTTGATTTTTGATGTCACAAATGGGACTAGGCGCAGTCTTAGAATTGCTCTAACCATGCGCAAATATTTCCATATATGATAGTGTTCTTGACCGTTAGCAGGCTGTAACCGCGTCCAACCGTCAGCTATGGTCAAAGACTTTGTTTTACGACCAAAATACCAGCTAAAATTCATTTCTGAAAGTACTAGTGATTTCTCTTTGATTTTTAATGCATTAATGCATGTACAAGAGTATTAGTTAATACGAAAGGTCACATTACATCCCAATTTGCATTCGTTATCAGACATTTACATGCTGCATCTGCAAAACAAAATAGATGTGAAAACCTGTTTATTGGATGAGGAAATACTATTACAGAATAAAAAGCAGCTCAGCCCAGCCCATGTTAACGAAATTTTAGATATTTACTCGCTTAAAATTTTTTTAACATTATGATGAACAATTTGTTTCCATGATATATATATCTGTAGCGTTGTTTTTAAAACTTAGACATTTTCACGATTTTCTTTAATTGGTCAGATTATGAGCATGGTTGAATCTTTGCATTGCACTTAGTAGTAGTAAAAACGTTGACTACGGCGGAAAAGTCATGGCTAACAGCCGGATACGGCTAAAGGCTTAAAGCAAACTGTGCCGGATACATCCAAAGTCTTACGGCCAACTGCCCTCCTAAGTACAAAATTTATTTTGCACACGGCTACTGGTAAGAAAATTGTCTTGCCACAGAACACTAACTTAGGCATTGAAGCTAGAACTGCTTTAGTTGTAACAGTGTGCTGAAGCAAATATTCAGTCAATGTAGTTTACATTAAGAAAATTTTGACTTGTATTCGTCATTTGTTGTTTTGAATTCTCTTGTTCATGCAGAGATTGCTCAAATGAAATAACTTTTTAAGACTGACTAGCCTGGTTGTTTATACAAGTCTCTTTCTATTTTGGAGAAAGTGTTTATTAATCTGTATGACTTAAACGTAAACTTATTTTGGTTATTATAAAACAATTTTTACTGTTCTTAAAACATTTATTTTTTCATAAGCACATTTAAGGTGTGTTTAACATTTTCTATAGTGTTGAGAATGTCGGTTGTTTGAATTTTTATTTCCACAAATTTCCATTATATTTCCATTTCACAGTCTGGATGTGGAATGGAATGGATATGTTCATGTCCATGTGCAAAACTTATTAAGGTTAATCTTTTGTTTACATTAGAAGAATAGAACAAATGAAATAGGTCGAAAATATAGATTTTGTAGTGGCTGAGATTCAAAAATTACATTTACAGAAAAAACACAAATCACTTATTCAATTATATATTTCAAAAAAATGTTGAAAGAGATAAACTGACTGCATTGTAAATTTAGAAAATGAGAGGAAAATTAAATGAACGCCAACAACTGTTAAATGATCATTTTGCTGCTCCCTGAGAAAAAAATATTCGGGGTGCATCACACCCAGCACCCTTGGTTAGTTGGGCCCCTGATTATATTATGTTCTACCATTTTATTCAATGAATTTTACTAGCTGTAGTAGCATATCAAATATTTTTAAATAAACAATTCCTTCAATAGACACAAATGAGCAAATCGGGTCCAGTTGAGACAAACTTAGTAAAACGGACCGGGTTTACATATCAATTGGGTCAGGTTGGGTTAGGTACATAAAGCTTGATCCGTTTTCAGATCTGATTATATCAAGGTTCTTGAAGAACAAAGGCTCTATTAGATTTAACATGCATCATTATACCCCAAGAAGGGAAATAACCCTGTCAATTTTTTACTGAGTTATTCTAAGTGAATTGATTCTGCTAATGGTAAATAAATGAATGATTCACATCAAAGCTTCTCTGGATTTGCAAAAGATTTGCAATATTCACTTTCAAATGATGCGCCATTTACATGTGTTTAAATTATATTTTTTAAAAAAGGGGGAGTTTTATCAAAGCTATTATGAGAAGATTTTCCCACTTGATATGTAGGAGACGGCAAGCATTTAGCACAAACAATTTTCTAAAAAAGGAGGTATTCCTACTGTGTCTTATTGGAAAAACTAACGTTATTTCCATACCAATTTGAATGACTGTAATTACATCCAAAACAGTGAGAGTGTTGTAGTTTTAAGAGAATACCTTTCCATGTTCTCATACTTGACATAAAAACTGCGACTTTTACTTTACGAGAAGAGCACTTTTGCATCACACAAAACCCAGCAACTTGTATGCGACCGTATGACAAGACAACAGACAGTGGCTCTTCTAAGGCAGTTTCTGATGAAATCATCACCTGCATTGTGGGAACAAATAGTGAGGAATCTCTAATGGGAGTGATGGCACAGCTGTGAATAAAAAACGAGTTAGTAGTATGATAAAAAGAAAGAATTTTGGAGTATTCAGTTAAATTGATTACTTGCTTGCTTCATTTTGACACCCATTTGATACTACTGATGGAAAATCAACAGGGCCTAGTGCATCCGTTGGAAGAATTGAAACTCAAAATAAACAGAATTTAACATTTGTAAAGGATTTTAACTATCAGTCTAATGTTGATATACTACTATTCATATAATATGAAGTTGCAAGCAATCTAAGTTGTGATCAAATGTATTTGAATCACATATGTGAAGCAGTAAAAACTGGAAGGATGTCTGAGCATTTGAGTAGACGTTCATATGGAACTCTTTGCAAATGCAGGATGGTTGACATATGCAAATAGGATTCTTTGGTTGCATGTTTCAACAAAATATCCGAATGAATCTTTGATGACATGATGCATATTATCATGAATCTTTATGCACCAGGGAGGGTGATTTCAAATCAAGTTGCACTCAAATTTCAGCAATAGAGAAAACAATTTTTTGTTTATTGTGAACTTTTCAAAGATAATAAAATCTTGCTATCACAATGTAGAGTTAAAAGCGTTAGTAAGAAATGCTATTTAGCCCATCCAGAAGGTATTATCTTGGGTATGTTAGCTGATGAAGATCAAATACAAAAATCAACAAAATTTTGAAATTGAAAAAATTTTGCTATGTCTGCAGAAGTTGCAGAAAACTTATTTTTGCATTTTTATAGTAGCTGTAGGGTGGTGAAGTCTGTGAACAGTGTTGAATTTGAATACAAATATTATGGATTTCTTTGCCAAATCCTTGAAGTGTATATTCATTTCACCATTTATTCATATATTAGATTTTGAGGTTACATGGTTCCTCAATTGATATCATTGAAACTTTGCCAACAACTGCAGATGTGTCATCAGCATATGTAGAAATTCTTGATTGGGGGAAAAATTGATGAAAAAAGTGATTATAAATAATGTTAAACAAAACTGATCCATTGACTGTACCTTGGCTTCACACCTGGTTCCCATTAGTCTACTCTGATGATTCACTCCTGTCAATTGTATTTTAGGTTTCATCCAACAAGTATGTGAGCAATAAAGATTGTGCAATTTATGAGTGCTTTTACCAAAATACTGTGTTTTGCATTACTAAAAATTCCGCTGAAATCAAGAAATAATAACATAACATATGCAAAATTCATCAAGGATATGGGTAATAGTTTGAAGCAATATATAATGTACAACAAGACATTAGTAGTATATCTATTTTTCCTATATCAAAACTGGAAAAGCAATAACCATGATTCCATTGACTCAGATATAAACAATATTGACTATTTTCTTAAAATTTCAAAGGGAAGCCATGAACATTATAAATGATCTCTAAAAAATCTTTCTGTGGATGGAAATTATGTTTTGTTTATTAAGTATTGTGTGAAATATATTTCTCTGCAAGCTTAAGTTCTAGATATAATGAATTGGCATATCTAAGCAATGTTGTAATATAAACGTTTTTAAATTGTCAAGTATTCTTGTAAAACAATTTTTTAGAATACTCTTTAACTCTGAGTTATGAAGTTTAGACTATAGGTTAAAAACTGTTGAAATTTGTTAGTCACTCAATAATTTAGTCATATTTCCTGCATACAATATCCTTCAGTGCAGGGGTTCTCAACCTTTCTTATACTGAGAACTCAATACTATTTCCAACTGATGGCTACCTACAACTAAATAATTGTTTAATGTCTCAAATTTTGCAAGCTAAAATTGTCGACAGCTCAATCCAAATTTAAGCTATTTTGACAGCTTCGATATCATTTTAATCGTTTTCTTCAATTCAAAGAAAGGATTGAAACTTTTTATAACTGCGAAATTTGACTAGGTGACCCTGGCAAATTGACATTGAATCAACGAAAGGGTCATGTCCCAGAGGTTGAGGACTACTTCTCTATTACTGGTACCTTAAATTGATGAATTAGCATTGAGTATTGAGGCTCTTTACCGGCCTAGGCGGAGAAAATAAACTGTAAACAAAATTTCTTTCAAAATACTTTAAGATATTGTAGCATAACTCTTCTAAAATTACAAATTTACCAATTGAATAGAGAAATAAAGAAAGGAAAAGAAATTTGATATTTAGAATGAATGCTATTAATGGCTTTTCATGCATTGATCGTGTGGACAAATATTTGCAAAAAACATATCTTGCAAGAAGCCCAGTATAATACGCTTCCCGTTAATTTGAGGTCAATACACTGGGCGTGGGAAGACACATTACAACAGAAGACAGGTGTTTTGTTTGACTGTTAAAATAGTGCAAACATGTTGTTAGAAGTCTGAATAAATAGCTACATCGCAGTGTGAACAGTTGATGGATTATATTCCTTGGAATTTTACTTATATTTGATTTCGGTTTGATTATTTATTTATAATGCGCAGCTAGGCATTTCAGGCATGTGACGATCTCTAGGCTGTTGCGAGGGAATTAGATAGTTGTTGCCTTGATCGAAACAATACATTTAAGTTACGAATAGGTGGAAGGATTTTTCTTTGTGCCTAGCTGGCTATCAATCTTTTGCATAACTGCATGTAGTAACAAAACCGCAATAAGGCTAGCTAGCCAACCGTAGGACTGTTATTTATTTACTAATTTGTTTTAGTTCTAAATTCCTTACAGTAGGAGACCCATAACGAGACTGATAACGACCTTGTATATATTGTTATAGTACAGTTTGTACTTGTATCTATTTTTATCGAAGGTTAGGAAGCTGCATTTAATTGTAAATAGTTTTTAACTTTTTTTATCTGGTCGCAGCTAGTGTCTATCGTAATCAATTTTAATTATAGTTTAGATAGTTTATATGTAGGGTAGGAAGCTGCTCTATTTATTGGTTTTTCTTACCAGCAGCTAATGTCATCTTATGTTTGCGTATTAATTATGTTGTTAAAAATTACACACAATAGAGAGTGAGATAATAAGTCGAATTGTGTATTTCCTTTATTATCACTTAGTTAGGGTACACATAATGAGATTAGTCCTTGAAACTGAGCTGAGTTAGTAGAATTTCATTCGGATATGGCATGGCGGATGGCTTCTTGGTTTTCAGATACCGCTTCGGGTAGCGGGCTCGTCACGAACTGGAGTCTCTCTCATTCGTTACCTAAATAATGGCTGTTACCTGTTACTCTTACAATCGTACAGACTCTAAATATAGTTCGGTCTCGATTAAGATATACAATGTACATGAGACAACGAAAGTTCAAAAAGTTAGACATTACCCGCTTGGAAGAATCTGTTGTTTATGATTTCTAAATATTTCTAGTTAACGCACATCTCGTTTTAGGTGATGATTCTACAATATTGTCAGTATTTTTTATTGTTAAACTGCTGGAAACCGGCCTAACCCGTGGGTCAGGTTGAGTTGGGTCAACTATTAGCTGACAATTAGCCAGATCGGGTTAACAAACCTTTCGCCGGGTCGTGACAAGATTCAGTATGTACATTGATTGAAATTGAACGCATATATTTCAGTTAAAATGATCCGATCCTACATTAATCTTATTTTAATTAGATTTGTTATAATTATAATAACTATGATGAAAAATAATGAAGATATTTATTTTATTATAACCCAATGGGTCGAGAAAAAAACTGCTTGGGTCGATTCGGGTCTGAAATTACTTGGACCGGGTCGGGTAGTGTTAAGAAAAGTTGAACCGTTTCCATGCTTGGCAGGCATTTATACAACATTGCCAGAATTTTTGTGTGGTTTGCTGTGGATTTTTGGTTTTAAATAAATGTTTGGAAACAATTTGGACAAAAATTGTCAGAATAACTAAAGAATTGAATAAAGGCACAGCTACTAGAGCTATACTCCTTACATCAATTGCGAATTTTCTAAATATTATATCACTCTGGCACTTCCCTAGCCCCTGGCATTTGACAAACGTTTTTGCCTTTAAATATCAATTCATTGTCAACACGCTCTTAGCACTAGAACTGCGATTACTTTTTGAGAGTAAATTTACATCTGATGTTTCAAATGCGAAAGTTATGGAAAAAACAAAATTTATACAAATAAAAAATTCAATAAGGCTATCAACATGATTGGAAGTATATGTACCTGCCGGTGTTTTTGCTGAATGAATAGTGAAACAAACAAAAAATGTTTATACGTCATTTTTACCTATTGTCGCGCTCCTAGACTTAAAAAATGCTACGTGGGTAAATGTGTTATTACTCCAAATACAATTGATCTCTTATAGGATCTGATTAAAAGAAATATCTAGTAGTTGTAGTTTTAGCTAGAATTAAAATGTAATATTAAAATATATGGGTCGTTCTCTAACCCCTCAAGGACTGAGATATCATACCAAAATAACCTACAGAAGCAAGGTTTCAGCTTATTAATACAACAAAAAATTACAAGTCTCGCCTAATTCCATTGAATATTTTGCCTATTTCTTTTAAACTTCAACTCTTAATAAGTTTGATTTTAAAATCTATAACTTTGTATGCTTTAAGACTGTACGCCGTTCAAAACTAAGAAGTTCAATTACATTATCTTTGAAAGCAAAATTTGTAGAAAATCAATATTTTTTTCATCGAGTGGTTCCATTAGCAAATTTCATTCACTTGAAAACATCTATTGATCCTCTTAGTGCACCAAAAGATGTAAATCATAATTTAACGGTTAAACTAAGTTTGGGGTAGCTGTTACCCCAAAAAGAAATCTGCTTAAAATTCTTGCCTTAGGATGATTGCCAGTTTGTTATAATGATACCATGCTTGAAGAACCCTAATGCAATAATTTCATGAAAATATTATTAATATTAATTTAGTTTGCACACAAAAAAGCATTTATATTGTAAAATTTCTTTAGTTTTTCTGTTATGATTTTTTACATATTTTAGTTGCTCTGTGAAGAAGACAATCTGCGAAAAAGCTATATCAAGCTTAAGACTACAGAAATTTGAATTTAATATATATGCAAAAAATCATAGCATACAAAAACTAAAAAGAGTGAGAATTTCTCAATTTAGATGTTTTTTGGGTACAAGCTAAATGAATATTAATAAAATTTTCATGAAATCATAGCACTAGGGTTTTTCAAGCATGGTATTACTATAACAAACTAGCCATCATCCTAAAGCAAAAGTTTTAAGCTGATTTCTTTCTGGATAACAAAGCTACCTCAAACTTAAACTATTGAAGTTTTTGTTGAATCTTGGTAAGCAAAGATAGGATGATTCCCATATTGTGTAGGCAAAAAGTACTTAAAATATGGAAAAGTCACAAAATATCAGGTTCTTCCATTTTGATTTGAGCTCAAAATCATATTCTAGTTGTTCTTGGGGTAACAAAATTATAGCACACTTCGTTTAACCATTAAAAGACTTTTTTGGAAGTTTTTCAAAACAAATTATACTATTGAAGATCCTTGCACCCATTATATCGTCTGCGCTTGTAATATATGTCGCTCAAAAAAAGGATTAAACTTTCATTAATGCAGTTTAATATATTTGTAAGTTAAAGATTTTGTTTAAACAAAAGTCTCTTAATTATAAAAAAAGAATTATAGCATATCACAATTATGATATGGCTTCAAATGCAATGCGTCCACAATTGATTAGGACTTTAAATTTTCATGAATATTTAATTGTAGCAAATATGATGATAAAAAGAATTTCGAAGAAAATATATTAATTATTGTAGCATAATCCAAAACATAATGCTGCTAAGAAGAGAAGATCGGATGATTAGTCAGTTAACAGCATTAACATCGAATTATTATTTATTGATTATGAATTAAAAACAATTTAAATTTAATTATCATCATTATGTTTGTAAAATGTAACTAAGAAACAATATTGCCAATTAGTACTTGTTGAACAATTTGGCAAAACCAAGGGGGTGATAATGCTTCCACTATTTTTAGCCTTTTTGGCACACAATAAACTCAAATTTCGAATGACAGGTACTTGTTGAATTTGAAACTATAAATAGAGCGGAAATCAATTTGGAAAACTGTTAAAGTAAATTCTTCGGAAATCTTATTCTTAAATTTAACTTGGTTTGCTTAATACTAATCAATGTCAAGCTAAATGGTAGATGCATTAGTAGTTGCTTGGGCACACATCGGGAGAGATTCAAGGGTCCTTGATCCAAGCCACGAACCTGAATTTATGTTAGAGGTACGAAAAAGAGTTTTTCTCCGTTTAGCTGACTATCGATTCATTGATTGACATGTATTAAATAATAGATTTCGGAGATAAGGCTAGTTAGCCGATCATAGGTTATATCGATATTATATTATCTTGACTACGTAGGTGACCTATAAATAGACCGATAAATAGACCGAGCATGTATTGTTATCTAAATGTAAGTTAGGAAACTGCGAGTAATTATCTATTTTATTGTCTATATTAATTAAAGCCAATAGTTTTTCGGTATGGCTAAAGTGATGTTTATTAAGCAGCTAGTGACAGTGCCAGGTTGAGAAGTACAAAGTTACACATTACAATTTGAGTTTTAAGTCAGTTACATCCAGCCTTGAGGGTTGCACTGAGTTAGGATAGGGAACACATAAGTTGCTTCGGTGAGCTGAGAGTTGGAACTACTTGATCAACAATGGAGGCACATGAGTGTGGATTGATTTTGAGATTAGAGTTGGCCAGAAGCCACAGTGAAATCACGGAAGGAAACTGTGACAATTTCATACCTAAATAGTATCAGATCAGTTGGGGTTAGTAGAAATTAATAACAACATATCTTTTGTCGAAGCAAACAAAGATCAGTACATCCCTACCCGCATTTAACAAGAAGTAATATTTAAAAGAATAAATAAATCTATGTTAAAGCCTGGTAGCTGATGCTACAATTACTTTAACCTAGGGCACATTGAAATTGACACTAAGGCATTCCAGAAAATTTCACAATGTGCTGTCTAGATCAACTTAAAAGATAAGAAATTGACATTTTCAAGTAATTTCAGACCTGTAGAAACTAAATACTACATTGGTTTTTCATTTTAAGCTGTAGTTAAAAAACAGTTTTAAATGAAATCCTGCAAATTTGAGTTTTCACATTTAGTTCATTGAATGACAGTGACATCAATCTTTACTGAACATTAGAAGTCAATGCTCTGAAAAATTTATATTATTAAAACCCAGAAATCCCAGGATATTCAATAACCATTGTAAAATATCAAAAAAATTGACAGAATGGATCACAGATATTAATAAAATTGAGTAAAATGTAAATGAATTTTCAAAGTTTATCCATAATATCCATTTTCATCATCCACAATATACATTTAAAAAAAACACCAATTTTTGCAAGTTTATAGGTGTGTCCTAATATGAAGTGAGATATTACTAAACTGAATGTTAAAGACTAATGAAATTAAAAACAAAATGCAGTTTTATAAATAGTTTTTTCAAAACAATCACTATAATTTTTAAGAAATTACTAACCTCTCCTATAATATTCATATCTAAAAGAGAAAATTTCGCATTATGGAAGATTGACAAAGAACTTTGAGAAAATTGTTTTTGAATGTTATTTCTTGTATTACTGCAAATATCTCAAAGTAATAATTTCTAATTTTTGAATTTTTAATTGTGAGTAAAGCGTTTTTTTAGTTCGAATTTTTTAAAACTTTCTGTATTGGGACAGGACCAAACCAATTAGAATCTCCTTTCAAAACTGCACATTTTGGTGTAAAAATCCTATTAATAGCTTCATTCTATCAAAAGTTATTAAAGTTCTCGCCAGCCTAGCTCAGCCAATATTGATTTTAGAGGTAATCATGCTTAGAAACAAATTTTTTCAGTGAAATTTACTACTTAAAAATTCAAATGTCGCTGTGATATCTTTGAAAATTTTGTTGCTATAGCCTGCTAAAGTTAAGGTGTAATATCTAAAGGCCAACCGAGGTTTAAAATAACAATTTTTTAAGAATATTTATGGCTGTGTGAAATTTTTGTTATGCAATTTCAAACAATTCTGATTAAAATTCAGATCACTAGTGTGAAAAAACGAAAAAATAATTGAAAAAGGTTTTTTTCAAATAAATGGTTCAAAAAATTTAAAATTCAGGCTTATTAAAAAATTTATATAAACTTCTAATGTTGGGAATTTAAAAAAAACTTTTAATTTTCAAATTCCATTGCCAATTTTTTGCGTGAGCGCTCTCCAAATATCAATGACAGCAAAAAAATATTTTTCCGTTAGACGGGCTAGTTTGACATATTCAGGGTTATAAAATTTTTAAAATCTTCAGCTTGCAGAGTTCTATAAGTTTGCAAAATTTTATGGTGATAGCTGCAATATTGACAGAGCAATGGACAAAATTGTGGTTTTCAAGAAATTTGAGGGAGCACAGAAAGCAGTTGCTTAATAAGGGAAGAAAAGTTACACTCAAGTTTTGCTTCCATTTTCTTTAGAATTTTCCTGTTTACTGAGTACATGAAAAAAGAAATGAAGAAAGAAAAAGAATAGACCAGTTTCAGTTCCTTTTTCTTTTAAAGTTCTTGAATTACCAAGTAAATAAGTAATGAAGTAAAGAAAGAAAAGGTATAAGTCAGTTTCAGTTCCATGTTCTTTTAACATCTATGTTAACGCATGGTAGTGGATGCTACATTATATTACAATGTTAATTCAAAATTTCCATCTAGAAAAGCTGTACATTTAATAAATGAAGCAGAAAGCCATCAATAACGGTATGTAAAGTAATCACACAGAAAAATTTAGCAATTTCTCAGACAACCGTTTTTGATCTGTTATAGTGGATAGCTTTGAAAAGGTTGTTCTTTAAAATATCACAAAGAAAAGTTTAAAGATCTCAATCTGGTGGCAATGATGTCATAAGACATTATAATTTCACAGAAATTCCTTCATTGATACAATTTCACAGGCAAAAATTGCTGTGTCATCAGCATTGCATACGAAAACAATTTTAACTAAGAACATTGTTCCTACTGATGAATTTTCGTTTTTACCTTCGTCTTTATCATTCTTATCTTTGAATTATGATTGTATTCAATTTTCTATCAAATGTTCAGTCAGAAATGGAAGCCAATTGGTTCTGAACCCCAAAATTATTATTACTAAAATATGATGGTAAATACACTGTAAATTACAAAATAAGTTCACTTATGTACACTACGATTGTGCTAAAAAAATAGTTGATCACGTAGCTCAAGTAGTCTTTTTTGAATAAATACAAGTGCCTAGTGTAATAGTGCCATTGAACATTGAACACCGATTCAGAATAGTTGAACACAAGCCGCAAAACAAACTCATAGTATACATGAAAATTATTTAAAGTATACAATTTTGCAAGATTAGCCAAAACTTGTGGCCCTCACTCCTATCAACAGTTCATTAATTTGTGGCCCTTTCTACATCCCACATTAATAATTTTTTCGTTCCGGCTAAGCTCGTGGCCAACTTGGGCCTGGTAAGCCCACAACATTCGCCCTGCTCATTCCTATCAAATTTCCGCAGGACGTAAGTGAGTCACTTATGATGACGAAGTATTGCTGGACAAGGTCGACCCTAAAAAGAGCATAGGAAAGCTGAGAAACCAGATTATGCTTCATTTGACTAAATTAAGAAACTGTTTTGTGTTACGCGCATTTTTGTAAAACTTGTTTAAACAATAAACTATTTTTATCATTCAATAATGTCTGTGGGGTACAAAAAATACCCCAAACCGTGTCAAAGTAGTACAAAATTATACTATTTCTAACTGTTATATGTGCATGATCTTAGGAAGTCGTATCCAAATTTTCGTAATCTTTTTAATATTGTGGGCGATAATACAATATAATGCTTTGTGGAAATATTGTTTGTGGATATTAGTGTTTGGAATCCGCCTCCAAAAACAATGAATATATTCAGTAAAACAAGAACTAAACTTGGAGGAGCATACTAATTATATCTCCAAAATTTCTCGATTTTAAGAAGGCTGTTTATCTTGAAATTAAACATGAAATCTTTGAGATCATGTGGATCGAAACAAACTTTAATGAAAAATTTTTTAAAAATGTTTCTTACTCTCCACCCAAACGATTCCAAAAAGATTTCATTGAATTTAAATCTGCAGAAATGCACAATTTGCCTTATCGTGACAAGCTTCTAATGATGGGCGACTACAATATATATTTTTATGATAAAAAACAGTCTTATCTCATTAAGAACTTCATGAATGAATTCAAGCTACATTGTTTGAATATCCAGCTACCAACAATAATCGCACAGACAAGTACAACAATAATTGATTGCACGTTTACAAACTCATTAAACAGTTATGCAACATTTTGCTTTACTTGTAGATCTAGTGACCGTAGCATGCTCGTACTAATAGATAATGAAATATAAGTTTGCAAACGAAAACAAGTTTTGGTACTTTTTAACGGCATAAGGAGGCTTCAAACAGACATACAGAACCTTACGATGGACATAGCAATTCTTGTTGACAAAATTTGATAAAAAATAAGCATAAATAAGATATACGTATCAATTATATCAAAAGAAACATCAAAATTTAGTCTTTGGCTTAAAAAAGCAGTGTTTATTGAGTTGTAATCTAGACTAAATGATAAATACTATACATGATTTCAATAAAAATACTTAGATAAATATTTGAGTGTACATATGAGAATATTTTGTCTAACCCATCTAATGCTTTTGATCTTCATACCTGTCTTGCAAAATTTTTGTACATTTTGTCAAAAAACAATTGCTATGTCGATCTCAAGGTTCTGTATGTCGAATTCAATTTCCTTATACCAGCAAAAAGTAGCAACCGAAAATAAGTGGAAATTTTTAAATTTTTACTAAGGAATTTTATTCCTAGCAACTTTATTTTGGGATTTGATTTATAAATATAATAATATAGATATCGTAACTGAAGTATACCTTAGCATTATTGAAGACGTAGTGAATATACATGTTCCTTCTACCACAGTTTATAATAGAACCAAAGCAGTTTTCGTTAAATGATGAACAACAAGTATATGAGGAAAAGGAAAAACTTATAGAATGCTTTACTGTCTGGAAAAAACCTAAATCTGCTAAGGATTATAAAGTATTTCTTTTTGAGAAAAAAAGATTATAAAAGAAATTAGGTTAACTCAGTGGTGGTTATGGGTGGGCAAGGTGGATTTGATCCACTTTGAAACATACCATATTAAATGGCAAGGCAAAAAAAATTTAATTCCCCAATTTTTAATTAAAAAAACAGAGTAAAATTTTTTAAAAGGAATGTAGATACAGATAATTAATTCCCCCAAAAAGGAAAAATTTTAAAAAAAAAAAACATATTTTACAGCAGGAAGTGGAATTTGGAATGGAATTTTTTTCCGGTTGACCTTGAGCCCCAAATTTAAAATTTAACCAATCAAAATTTTTCATCAGGGGGGGGCCAAATTTCCTTCATCTTCCTTTCTTTTTAAAAAAAAACCGGACCTTTGGAAAGGGGGAAAAAATTAAATTTTACAGTACCCCTTTCGAGGAAAAAGTTTTTGGAATTAATTAAATAGTTTAACCACACTAGTGGCTCTTTACTCACCTCGGGTATCGCCTTAATGCTGGCCAATTTTTTTGGCTCTAAAAATTTACAAAATCGAAAAATAGTTTTTTTCTAGGTTTCTCAATGAAAAATCGAATAGTGCAACAAATTTGAAGATAGAAACTGACCAAGCTATATGGCATACTAAAAATAGCCTATTTTATAGGAAACTTCCAAATCTCAGAAGTTTTTTATATTCAGCCCATTCAATGTTATAGCTACAATTTTAAACATTAAGAAAACTTGCGCCTGGTGTTGCTCTATCAAACAGTATATAGTATTCTAAGATCCGCCTTTTTTACGATTTTACTAAAATGCTGACAAATACCTACTTGATTAGTTTAACCTTCTATATTTAGTGTAGTCCACCCTCCACATAATGCCACACGCCACCTTTGGGTTAACTACATCAAATTGCAAAAGGCAATTTGCTAACTCCATAGCTAATAAATACAATCAAATTCAAAAAGAAATTTAGTATCTTAAAGACTATTTTAACCAATAATTTATCGATATTGCAAAATATAATATTCCGCATCATTCAAGTTCTGTTTACTTTAATATGATTACAGAGGCTGAAGTTATGAAAAACATAAATCAAATAAATGTTTGTGAGTCTAAGGGACTTTCTAGCATTCTAAATTTGCTAATGAAAATGGCATTTGACATTCATCTTAAATTTATGCCTTAGGCATTCCTATTTTTCTAATATCTTAAAATATGGAATAGTTATCACAGTATATAAAGGCAAGGATGATTAAAATCTAGGCAATTGTAGACCAATATCAGTGACTACGTCTTTGCTAAAATATTTGAAAGAAGTTTATACAACCAGCTGCAAAAGTATTTTGATGAAAATTATTGCATCTCATTAATTTGGATTTAGAAAAACTAAATCAGCTACAGATGCTCTTTTACTAGGTGTTGAAGACTGGCAAGAATATATCTTAGATTTTTCAAAATGCATTTGGCAGCATATCTCACACATTGATAGTTCAATTATTGGAAATTATGGATTGAGCTCAGAAGCAATAATATTAATTAGTAGTTTTCTAAGTAATCAGTGGCAAGCTGTAAAAATAGATTTAAGTTTTTCTTCATATAAAAAATACTAAGAAGTGTGCCACAGGGTTCCATTTTGGGAATCTGCTCTTCAATATTTTCATTAATAATGAATCAAATTGTCTGAAACATTACAAGATTATACAGTAAGCAGATGATACCTGCATTTATGTTAATGAAAAAATAAATGGATTTTACAAGGTTATTGGAGAAGTAATTTAAGAATTTTATGTATTGGTTTGATATAAATGAATTGAATTTGAACTTAAGAAATGCACATTTCTTGCTCTTGCATGCATTTAAAAATACAGATGTCTCAAATACTTATAAATTTGCTACAATGACAACCATATCATGACTTCAAAGAAAGCTACATATCTGGGTGTAACCTTCAGTAATTTTCTCAAATTTTCAAATTTCCTTATTTGGAAAATAGGCAAGTTTTCAGTTTTAAGCTATATTCTACCATTAATGATAAGCAGTATACCTAGTCACTTTCTTATAGTTTATGTGAGAATATATATATATA
>CABFPE010000570.1:435206-451096 GCA_900660155.1 Hofstenia miamia
ATATATATATATATATATAATTACTGGATATGGCTCACATCTCAAAAAAGAAAAGTAATGAAAAGCAGTATAACTTGTCAGTTTCTTATAGTTTATGTGAGAAGTTACATATATGTATTTATTGGATATGGCTCAGTTCATAAATAGGAAAGTAACTAAAAGCAGTATACCTTGTCATTTTTTTAAGCACTATGTGAGAACTTACATATTTGGAAATACTGGATTGGGCTCATGTCTCACACTAGGAAAGTAATTAAAGCAATATACCTCATCACATTTTAATAGTTTATGTGAAAACGTACGTATATTAAATTATTGGGTAGGGCTCAAATCTTGCAATAGGAAAGTAATAAAATGCATTATACCTCATCACTTTTTTATAGTTTATTTCAGAACTTACATATATATTGAATTACTGGATGTGGCTCACATCTTGCAATAAGAAAGTAATGAAAAACAGTTTACCTCATCACTTCCTTATAATTTATGTGAGCACTTACATACTTGGAATTACTAGATATAGCTCACATCTTACAATAGTAAAGTAATGAAAAACAGTGTACCTCCTTTCTTGCTTATAGTTTATGTGAGAACTTACATACATGGAATTACTGGATATGGTTCATGCCTTACAATAGGAAAGTATTGAAAACCAATATGCCTCATCACTTTCTTATACTTTATGTGAGAACATACATATTTAGAATTACTGGACATAGTTCACATCTTACAATAGGAAAGTAATGAAAAACAGTGCACCTCATCTCTTGCTTATAGTTTATGTGAGAACTTACATACATGGAATTACTGGATATGGCAAACATCTTACAATAGGAAAGTAATGAAAAGCAGTATACTTTGTCATTTTCTTATAGTTTATGTGAGAACTTAAATATATGGAATGACTGGATATTGCTGACATCTTAAAGTAGTAATGTAATGAGAAGCAGTATAGCTCATTACTTTCTTATAGTGTATGTGATAAATTAAATATATTGAATTTTGGATGTGACTCACATCTTACAATAGGAAAATAGTGAAACACAATATACCTCATCAAGTTCTTATAATTTATGTGAGAAATTACATATACTGAATTATTGGATATGGCACACATCTTACAATAGAAAAGTAACAAAAAGTAGTATGCTGCATCACTTTTTAATAGTTTAAGTAAGAACTTACATTTATGGTACTATTTTGTGACATTGCTCACATCTTACAAGAGGAAAGCAATAAAAAGCAGAATATCTCATCACATTCTTATATGTTATGTGAGAACTCACATATATGGAATTATTTGAAATGGCTCACATCTTACATTAGGAAAGTAATGAGAACAGTATACCTCTCACGTTTTTATAGTCTATGTGAGAATTTACATATATGGAATAAGGGATATGGCCAACATTTTTCAAAAGGAAAGTAATGAAAAGCAGTATACCTTGTGACTTTTTATAGTTTGTGTGAGAACTTACATATATGGAATTATTTGATATAGCTCACTTTTTACAATAGGAATGTAATGAGAATCAGTATACATCATCAGTTTCTTATAGTGTATGTGAAATCATAAATATATGGAATGACTCTATATGGCTCATGTCTTACAATAGAAAAGTAATGAGAACAGTATACCTCATCACTTTCTTATAGTTTATATGAGAACTTTCATATACTGAATTATTGGATATGAGTCAAATCTTACAATAGGAAAGCATTGAAATGCAGTATACCTTTATCACTTTCTTATAGTTTATGACAAAACCTACATATATGAAATTATTGGATATGGCTCACTTCTTACAATGGGAAAATATAGAAAAGCAGTATACTAATCACTTTCTTAGTGTTTTTGTGGGAACTTACATATATCAAATTATTGGATATGGCTTTTATCTTACAATAAGAAAGTAATGAAAATTAGTATACCTCATCACTTTCTTATAAATTATGTGTGAACTTGTATATATGGAATTACTGGTTATGGCTCACATTTTACAATAGGAAAGTAATAAAAAGCAGTACACCTCATTGCTTTCTGATAGTTTTTTGATAGTTTATGTGTATATATGGAATTTTTGGATGTGTCTCACATCTTGCAGTAGAAAATTTATGAAGAGCAGTATAGCTTGTCACTTTCCTTTAGTTTATGTGAGAACATACATATATGGATTTACTGGATATTGTTAACATCTTACATTAGGAAAATAATGAAAACCAATATACATCATCACATTCTTATGTGAGAATTTACTTTTACAGAATTCTTGGATATGGCTCACCTCCTAAGTTAGGAATGTATTCATTAAAATTGAAAAAATTGAATATGACGAGAATTGCATATCATGTTGATCTTTTTAAATTATTGGGTATCTTTAATAGCTTTTAAATTTCTTTGAAGAAACCATTGAAGATATTAAGCTTGACAGATTTCAAAGTTATCATTGAAAATATTTGCACTTCAATAAAACAATGTTCATAAGAAATGATTCAAAATATTTGAAATCATATCTTAACTAAAATATGTAAAATCTCGCATGTTGGCATAAATGGTATGGGCTGGGTTCTGACTGTGCTTGACGAAGACAATGAAAAATGTTTCAAGAATAATACAAAGCTAAAAAACAACTTTCTATTATGCAACATTGCATCCAAATCAATACAAAAGGAAGTGAATCGATCTTAATTTATAAACAATTTATTGAAAAATAACAGTTAAATGTTATTATGAGTTTCTAAGGCAGGTAACTTTGTTCTGACAGACATTAAAATTAATAAAACTTTTGCACAAATAATAAAATAGAGCGATTTGACATTACTTTAAAAATATCGAAGTGCTTTGAGTCCAAATTTTCGGGCCATGTTTCTTCTCTTGTGGAGGTAAGAGCAATAAGCAATAATATTTCACAAATGTTTTTATCAAATGAAACATTTTTTCTTGATTCAGGAGTAAAGCATTTGTGAAGATTTCCAGATATTGTTCAGAATCAATGGCATTGTGATCATCATAGCTTTGAAAGTTCTTTAATAGTTTCTGTGGGATCACTTAAAAAAATTAAGAACAAAGAAATTTAGATAATTTTAAGTGGTAATCACTTAAATTCACTCTACATTGACAATTTGTCTACATCGGAGATTCCTTCATAAAGTTACTACAGGCAGATCTACATTCAATATCAAAAATATTTTAGGAGTTTTATTCTCTATATGGATGACTGAGCATAACTTTTTGCAGCATCATTATCATAGTACTGTGCTTTATAATAGCTAAAGCTTAATAACATAGTGAAATGTTGTTAATTTTTTCTAAAACTAAGCTAAAAATATAATATGTGTACCACTAGAGCTAAAATTAAGAAGGAATTATAATAGGAAGATATGCTTTTAAAATTTTTTTACTTCAAATTCAATAAGAATCACTTAAAAATATAAATGGAATTGACATTTGTAAATGTAGTGTTGATGGGAAATTTTAGGCCTATTAAAGTTTTTTGAGAAGCTTTTGCTTTTATCTTAGACGTCAGGAAGCCAAACCTTAAGACAATGTAATGCAATTAAAACTCGTAGTAGTTATTAAGTGCTTAGCTAAAATTATGTGATTTTAGAACAACACCTATAAGCATGAAGTTTTTAGAGAGTTAAGGAATATTTTCAGTTAAAATGCTTTAATTGGTCAATGCTGAAAGTTCAAAGAAAAATGAGAAAAATATATTCTATCAAAGCTAGCTTTTCATTAAGCTGCTAAAAATAATATGGAAGTTCGGCTTTCTATTTTTAATGAAACGGCTCATGTACATCTAAGGGATCAAGCTTCTTCCTCCTCTAATTTCTGCCTGAGCACAAAAGTACTTATACTAAAAGTACAAGAACTATTTAAAAAGTTTTTTGACGGTTACAATTTTAGAGTTTTCCTTGTCAACCAGCATGATGTAAGATACAAGGTCAGAGAATCTGTCAGATGATCTTCAAAACGTCTTGTCAAACATGATTCCAAATTTATATTTATATATATATATTTTTTAAGGCATTTAGCCTTAGGAATTTCGCACTGTTTCCCGTCAAATGTAAGGTTTTTGCACTTTCCATAGCAAAAAGCGGGAAATATATATATATATATATATATATATTAGTGTTGAGTTAGCTCAATTTATTTGTATCAGGACTATCAAGAATAATCTGGTCAGGACAGGCTTCAGGTATAGTTTGAGGCATTGCAAATCAGGTCCAGGACAGAAGAGCTAGATTTCACAGGATCTATGCTGCTTGATAAATTTGATATCATTTTTGTTTTATTAGATGAAAAACATTTAGTACAAGTATTTTGCTTTACATTTCTTCTTCACTGCATATGTTATATGTGTCATATGGGCTGGTGTAAAATAATCAAGCGCATAGACTGCGTAACCGTATATAATTAGTGTATTCTATCTATGCAATGTCAATGACTAATACTTTTTTGATTTATAATTGTTACTTAGTTAATGATAGGATCAATTTGTAACTCTAGTTTATTACAATTGGTATTTATGCAGAGTATGATTAAAATACATTATGAAAAAATGACTGAGATCTTAAATGAATAATCAAAATCGACGATCTAAAACAGATAATTTAAGAAAATGTGTAATTAGTCAAAGTTCAATAAAGATAAGCACACTGTCGTTGTTTGATAGAAATTTAAAAAAAGTGCAAACAAATGTATTTAGCACGAGAATTTCAGATAATAAGCCATAACATAAAAATTCAAAATATTTACTTCTCATTGTGATTTTAGTAATCAAAGTAAATCATTTTATGACGAAACATATGAATAATAATTCCTCAGAGGTCCAAAAAAAATACATATGAGGGGGTGTATTTGCAAATTTGATGCCAATGCAAGTTGTTTCTGTAAGCCTTTTACATGCATTGTATAATATTTATGGCATATACATGTATAACAATTACCCACTTATGCAAGGATGACATATGAGATATCTACGTGTATATTTGATCACTAACGTCTACTAAAGAACTATGACTACTTAAAAACAGTCATTGGTTCAACGAAATATGGAAATATGTGACATATTGTTTTCAATTTTGATTTCCACTAAGCTGAATTCATTTTTGACCCATATTTAGCCCCATATCAAAATGATAATTGATGGCACAAGTGACTGTGAAAACAAAATTAAATATCAAAAAAAAATACAAAGATACGATTGACACTTATTGAAATATGCAATAGCCAAGGGGCAGGCTTTCAGACTTGATTTTGATAGCTTACATAAAAAATATTCGACAAAAAATTTAAGGTGTTTTAAAAACAATGGTCATTAAATGCATTTTTAGTGTTTATTTTTAAAATATTTTGAAAAATTTTGTGTGCTTTGATTAACTTTTGGTTACTCATTTGGTTACAATTAAGATATAGGATAGTAAATTGAGACTGGCAAGTATTGGGATTTACCAACTTGGGTAATTTTGCACCTTGTTGTTAATTCTTCTATAGCAGGGCAGTAGTATGCGACCAGTGGGCTATATGCAACCCTTCATAGATTTTCATGCGGAAGCGGGGAGCTTCTATTAATACCAATTTCTGTTTGCTTTCAATCAGTTGTGCGCATAAAAATGTTTTCTTTGAATTTCATAAATATAGCACCCCTGTTCTACATAGAATTGGATAGAAATGAGTTATCAGACATTAATAATATTATCTAAGCTAAAAGTAGAAATACATGAAAACTAGAAATACAAATTTTAAATGCAGACATTTGAAATTGAAAATCGTGAAAGTGAAATAAAAATATATGAGTTCCTTCAAAAACTAATTAAAGCTAGTCTTTTGTTCAGAGGAAAAGATAAAATCCGTAGCGCATATTTAATAGTCGCATATGTAATGGCTGAGATTCAAGAATTATACATATAGTTAAACAAGAAAATACATACACTTTTACAATTTTTACATTGCAAATAATATAGAAATCGGTAAACTTTTGAAGTTACTGCAATGTAAATTTAGAAAGTGATTGGAAAATATAATGAATATATTGCAAAATCTTCAAAATGTCATTCTGGTAGTGAACCAGTCCTAGCACCCTGGTTTGCTGTCCTCTTGTTATTCCTACTAATGCAAATTTGTAGATGAATATTTAGGTAAAATAACAGTCAGAAACTTTTCCTCAAAATATAAATCCACTTAATATTCACATCCTTTTAAATAATTTTAGATTGCACAAAGTTCGATATAAGATTTGCTAATATCTATATCTTATAATTATCTGTATACACTTGAATGTCTTGCAAATACCTTAGTATATGTAAAAACTATATTTTCATCTTCGATCTTTTTGCCAAGCAAAGGATAATTACTTGACCACTGCTGAGCGAACCTTAGTAAAACTTTTATGTTCCTAAATTAAAAATAACAAAAATTTAGAATGATGAACAAAAACTTTGAATTGGAGAGACCAGCTTCTTGAGGAGATTTGTCCTGGACCGAGTTGAGGAAAACGTCTCGCAAGCTATAATTTCTTGATGAATTTATTCTAACGATAAATTTTTGGATTTTGGTATAATGATTTGGGATGCGAGCCACAGAAAGCCATTGTGAGATTACTAAGTCCGCTAAAAAAAACTTTCAGCGCCATTTATATTTCTCCGATTAAATATGCATGTTTTATATGAACTAGTATTTAGAATTTTCACAGATATTGCTATATTATTTTACATAGAACAATGAAATAAAATAAATTTGCAACGTTTACAAGATGTTTTTTAATAATAAAAAGCATGCGCATACTGTTTGATAACTATGGTGGAAAATTTTCCCACGACTTCTCATCTGTCCCACATCTAACAGTAATATATTTAAAGAATTTTTTTATCTTGTGTGCTATGAGTTAACCGTTTTCATGGAGTCTGTCAATTATACTGTTCAACAAAATACATAGCATGCCTCTTATTAGTTAAATCAAGAGGATTGTATTTCATTTTTTTCTTGTCAACCTCCAGTACTTTACTTAATGCGATATTTTTTTAGGCGTACATGTACAATACTTTTGCAAGTATATACCATTTACATCATAACATACTGTTCCTTTATAAAATACGTATATGATAAATGCTATATTCATTTAGGGTTAGTACACTATCTCAGCACTAAATATTGGCATAGTTGAAATTGGTTCTACATGGTAACGGAATTTCATGGTAACAGAATTTCAATGGCTCCTCTACCAAGCATAGATTCAATTTTTTTAAATTTCACGATTATTCCCTAATATTCCATTAATTTTACTATAATTGAAATTTTAGGATCATATATATATATATATATATATAGAAGAACAGCATAGCTTCAATCTTAGTTTTGCAATCTAAATGCTATATATCGCGTGACTAAGCCCATAAGCCTTTGGGCGTACCTATTTCATTTAACGCTAGAAAAATGCAATTACTTTACTCTCTAAAAAATTTAATTAAAATATTTTCTGTTATTACGCATCGTGAGTAGTTTCTATATAATTTACACAAATTGTTTTATTGCGCAAATGTTTTAACATATTCTTAACTTTCAACATTGAATACATTAACTAATGTATCACTTCAATAGTTTTTATTCATTTACTTAAATCCATTCATTTATTTTATTAAAATTGTGCAAATTATCATCTAAGGAGTGATAGGGGTAAGTTGAAATATTCTTATTCATGTTGCAACTTTCCTCGATGTAATCTAACTTCAACATTTTTGAATTAGTTGTTTTTTGGATGAGACATTATTTTGTTAAATAAAATTTCTTTGATTTATTTCTGAACTAATTTTGACTGTTGTGAACTGTCTTAATGTAAATTTTTGAGTGATTTAGATTGCCCCATATATGGGATAAATTGCAACAATTTGTAAAAATGTCTCTTTGAAGTTACTATAAAATAGTTTAATGAAATTCTAAAAGTTGATAATCAACTATGCAATATAGAAATCAATGTTTGAAATGGGTTATGTAATTATTTTTACATATTTTCAATAACAAAGAAACACTTGCAACATTATAAAATGATCATGAGCTGTGGCAGTATTAGATCATAGTAATGAAAATTAGTATGGCCTTCATAAATATGATTGACAAACCTCGTTGTCAGACTTACTGTCAAGCTTAGAAAAATTTAGCAAAGATATAGCGAAAATTGGGAAATCCTTTCATTTATTATTGAAGCTTTCCTATTGAAAGAATTGGTAGAAAAAATTCTGAATCCATTAGATCTTGCTGGAAATAGGGTCCATCAAAACATAAAACTCATTATTAAATGAAATATATATGATACTGGTACGCTACTATTAATGTTTCAATGGCTATTTTCAGTAGTGTAAGAACAATATAATATCAAATGAGTATACTTATAATGAAAAATTTCCTTTTGAAAATAAATTTTAAGAGAGCTTCTTATCAGTACAGGCCTTATAAATTGGCAGTACATATAATATACATATATATATATATATATAAATTAATATCTGTTTTTGTTAAATATTTAATAATGTTTGGGGAGGTATATATTCCCAACTTTTTTAATTTTTGGGGAATCATTTACTCCTCATCCTCACATTTTCAATGCAACCTGACTATAGGTAATGAAATTCTGAGATTAAATATAAGAATAAATTTAACTAAAAACTGTCTATAGCTATAATATTAAAATTGAATCTCTTCATAATTAATATTAAATAATGCAAACATTGCGATTATTTAGTGATGATGGTTTTGATGTGTTTGTTACACTTTCTATCTAATAACACGCAATGCATTTTCAACGAATTACTGGTACAGCTATTGTACAGTGTATATATATATATATATAGTCCTAAGACTGTGTAATTGTCAAGTGTATGATATTACAGCCTTCATGAGAGAAGTTTGAAATTTATGATCTTTAGGTCCGGTTAGGATTGTCATATATACAGAGCTTCAAATGTTTTTTGAATCCTCTCCAAAAGCAAAATGTAATATATTCTTTGGATCTGGGATACTTATTATGAATCCATTTGGGAAAGATAGGAAAATAAGGAAATGCCATCGATACATTTTGATGGATTGATTCTATTTATTATAACCGTACAAAAAACTAATGTTTTTCCAAGGTAGGCCTCATTATTGATTACCTTGAATATATAAAAAGGGAATTTTGATCATGTATTCAAAAAAATATACTTCTCCAACAGCGTACATATGATAGGATCTATAAATGCAGACGTTTGAAAATTCAGATTTTGAACAGACGTAATACAAATTCGAATGTGATTGAAATCCGGTTAGAGCATTGGCCATTTTTATATCAACATCACAAACATACCTAAAAACCATGGTATACTACTACTGCAAAAAATGATATTTTATTTTTGTCTTTAATTTTAACTTTTTGGTGCTGAAATCAATACCTCATAGGAAGAAATTAGGTTCATTTCATATTCTGAGAAATATTTTCTTCAATTTCGCGTGTATGAAATTTGCTATGTTAATGCATTAGTGAGACAATGAAATAATAAATTCTGACGTTTCTTTCTCATCTAGAAAAGTATCTACGATCAATCACTGTCAGGAAGGTTTTATCTGACATTTCACTATTGCATATTATGTTGTTGATCTCTTAAAGAACTTGCAAGGATTTTTAAAAATTTTATTCCCAACATCGATTTTTCAATAGAAAAATTGAAAGTGTCTTTTTCAAACACGTTTTACACCAAAACTACTTCAAATGAAATAAAAATTGAAAAGTTCACCCGGTCCACTGATAACTCTGCGCCTAAACAGATGACAATTACGATGCAAATATTCGCTATAAATGAATAGAGCATAAGATGTTAAAGATTTAGTAACTCTTTCTACTCGTTTTGGGAATTTTACTGCGCAGTGATTTTAAACGTTAGTGGAGTTTGTTCTATTTCGCATATTATTGCCATCAAATTTCACATCTTTACTACTTTGAAATTGATTAGCATCAACCAAATTTATTGAAATTAAGAGATGTGGGTAGCATTTCTAGGGTAGAAGAAGTTTGGGGGAAATTTCATACCACACTTAGTTTTACACAATAAAACTATAAAAACAATGCTTTCTGCTATACTTATTCTAAAATTAGCTTTAATCAATTTTTTCTATAGTGTTAAACATTAGCTAAGTGGTTATCATTCCGCTATATTTACAAACACAGCCTTAGGCCCACGTGTTTCTGCTATAATACAGACTGTCAAACTATCCCGATTTCGTCAAGAGTATCCAAATTTTGGTTGAGATATCTTGAAACACACGCCGCTCTTCGGAATATCGGAATTCCGGCGCGCAAAAAATTTTATATACTGCTTGCTTCCTCGGCAAATAAATAATTTCTCTTTTTCAATACTTAGAGTAAGAATAATTTTCTATAAATATGGCTAACATTGAAATAATATTAGTGATTATAATATTAGTATCATAGTCTATACACAACTGTGTGTCCATTCCGACGGTTTCCTTTCATTAAAAAATATAACTGAAAAGTGTATTAATCTGTCCATCAGCAATATGAAAACATGCATTAAATCATAGTGGCATAAGTAGATCCCATATCATTCACCTATGCACTAAATATTACTTTATTCAATATCAAGTTGTTCTGTTTCTATTATTTTAAAAATTCCTAATGTTGCTTCCGAAATCCCGACGATGGATGGAAATAAGTTGAGCAATCTGTATTATACATTCCTAAATGCAAGAAAACAGAAAAAATAAAACTTTTTAACGTATATGAATAAGTCAATAATTGCTTTGCATACATTGCTCAAAAGTATTCCTTCCAAAAATAATCCATAAAACAGCCTTATTCACTCGAAACTGTAAGATTTTGAAGAAACTCATTTAAGAATTCACTTAGTCCAAATGTTTCTATGTCAGGATTGCCGTTGATATGGCAATTTCGCATCAAATCAAATCAACGGAATGTTGCCAATTGATATCAATTGATATCGCTTCAAATCAACAGAAATTTCTAGTTGATATCAACAGTTACACTTTTGCTACAATATATAAGTGACGTCAAACCCCTTAGAAATCAGGGCGAGGGCTAGACGTTCGAAAAATATATTTTCTGAGAACATGTATAATATTATTGACCTTAAACAGCTTCCGCATTTCATTAAATGTTTTCATGATCTCTTAAAAAATTAAAAGCTCATGAATCGTTCACATACATAATAAAATCAGAAGGCACCATAGAATAAGGAATGTCTATTACTTCATTTACTTTTAAAAATCACAGTCTCATTAAAACATGCCTCTTCGTAAAATCTTCAACCTCAGTGCAAACGTCAATGGGCTTGGTAGGTGTACCTTCATATAAAGAAACAGTTCAACTTCAGTGTGCTTAAAATTCTATAAAGAGTATTTAAATTGTTTTTGAAAATCGCAATTTTCAAGTACGTCAGGCAAAGCAATATGCTTCAGTACAAATTTCCAACTTTACGTTGAAGAACATTCACCAATAGATGTGTCCATGGCTAAAAATTGCCAAATTTCCTAAGGAGCTGGAAGAACAGATTGTTCTTTTAAAAATTACCACAAGCCATTTAAAGATAATCATTGAAAAACATCCTTGAAAAGTATTTTGGCCTTGCCGATAAAATTTTTTAATCTTGGTAAATTTTCACATTTAACATGTTTTTTTACATATATATCATGGTGCAAGCTACTAGCAGTAAGTCTAAAATTCATTTAATAATCTGTAAATCTCAAAGATCCAAAAACGCCTGTTTTCTTATGTAGTCAAGTATCTTGAATTTTTTTTTGCAAAAAAGTAGTTTCCAGTGCAGGATCTGTCGCAGTAATTCTGTTTGCAGAATTTTTTCATAATTTTTTATAGTTTCATATGCTAAATGTGCACGTAACATTATACGTATTAAAAATTCCAAAACAGCAATTATATATTTGTAAACAAATAACTTTGAATTACTAAAAGTCTCAAATTCACATCTAAAATTCTGGAACAGCCGCCAAGTATCAAAATATTGCCCACTTCAAAGAATTAAAAAATTCGTTCAGAAAGATACAGAATTGCTTATCACCTTTTTCAATTCTGAGAGAATGTAGTAAATATCTTGATGTAATAATGACAAAGGTCTTCTTTTTACAAAAATCGTAGTATTTAACACGAGTTCATGTGCTTAAGGAAGGCACACAGTTCATTAGTAACTACTAATGCAATCTTGATTTCACTGCATCAGAGTAATATTTTGATAAAGATATATCCTAAATTTTTTATGCTGCTAAATTTACTCGGCTCATTGTTACAGAAGAAAATTCACCTGTCAATTTTTACTACGTAAAATAGAGTGAATCTAAATTTATTAAATTTATAGTCTTGACAGTGTTGCACAATAAACTTAAAATGAAATTGCTTTACATGTAAGAGTTTTACAAAGGACTTATATATATATATATATATATATATATATCCTCGATATTTGAGTACTTTTCATAGCATCAATGTTTCTTCAATTTTTGCCTATCATATAGAAGAATCCATCGAGGCTTCACTATTTATCTCAAATTGTAAGTAATCAGACTTGGCTTCCGTCATGTAGTTTGTTATGTTGTATTTCTGTCTTACATTTATATAGGGTTGCACAGTTATGTATATTTTAGCCTAACGCGAAAAGTACGTGTAAATATTAATTGTAGCTTGAATCAAAATGGCGAGCTACAGTTCCACTCGACTCAAGCCTAAGAAAATAAACTCACAGGGGCCTAATATACAGGTAACTGAATTAGCAAATGTGCAATGACGAATTTTAGCTGCGGGATAGTAAATCTAATCCTCGAGGACACGAATTGCAAATTAATCAATCGAAAAGAGAAAAAGTTTAGCTTACACATAGTTTGGCTTTCACCAGCGCCATGTCTAACCAGTGGCGTATGCACAAATTTTTTTTTAGGGGGCCCAATGCAAGATAAAATGCTAAGTGCATAATTTGGTACTACGGCTGGTTAAAAAGTATTGAATTTTTAATTTTTAAAACTACAATTTGTGCAAATTTTCAAGGCCCAACAAAATTTTTTATAAATTTTAATTATTTCAATGATTTTAGCCCAAAGTAGTAATATTGACGGTGGGCAATTGTGTGAAATTGTATCAATTTTTTCAACAAAATAGGATTATTTTTAGAAACAACAGTATTTTTTTGTAAAATTTTTCACGAAAATAATATGCACTAATTTGAATACATTATGTATTTCATCTTATAGGATTTCATTTTGTACTACAAGTGAGAAATTTTTAGTGCATTTTTAATGACATAGGATTAACTAAAATGCAAAATGTTCACATAAAATTATGAATGTGTCAAATTTTGTTGAATATTTTGATAAAACTCAAGAAAATCAAACATCTCAAAATGCCAAAATCTTGCTAAATTCAACGAAATTTTAAAATTACGAAAAATTGTGCTGAGTTTTGAAAAGTCACAGAATTGTTTCTTGTAATTTTGAAGAAGGTGCATGTTGTGGAAGTCCGCTCATAATATTGAATTTGAATACAAAAATTTGATACACCCTATTGAGTAGAAAGAATTTGGTTTGTAATTTTTTGCAATACTTTAAAGAACTATTCTCAATTTAGAGGGGGTACGGACCCCGTCTGTATCCGCCCCTGCGTCTAACACCCATTGAAATAAAGTAATTTAACAGTAAAGTATAACTACCATGAGAATGAATGCCTTCTAGTTAAATCATGGAAGAGCTGATGAGTATCACAAGGCTGATGCACTTGTGCTGCCTCAGATGTACCACCAGCTCTTCCCTGAAGGAAAATTGAATTTAGTATTTTGCCATCAGAGATTGACATTTTGTACAAAGGTTTTGGTAACTGGCTGATTGTCTGCTGCTTCAATCTGAAGTAGCTGTACTGATTTGAGAGATGTTGCTGAACATTTGACTGGAATTTTCAAAATTTGCAAAGGAGCTAGAGGTCTCTTTTTGTAGGCCCTTTTTGACTTGGTAGTGGCTGTTGATGTTGATGGAAGATTGTTACTAATTTTTTGGTCCATACCTGCTGCACTTAGTCTAGTAAAGATATCAGGAATCAAAAGAAATTCAGAGTCCAAATCTGCTGCATTTATCTAACTAAGACTTGAGACACTTTCATGTGGCTTCCTTCATCTTCTCTGGGGGAGATCTGCTTAGCCAGCTTCAATGTCTGGGAACAAGTTGTCCTGTTGGATGCTTTTCACCTTCTAAATGCAAATATATAATGTTAATATGCTATTGTTTATCAAGAATATGTTGTTTAGCTATACAACTAGGTTGTGTATGCATTGGTTTCTGAATATTTTTAGGTTGCTTAGAAATTTTTTTTGGTTACTGTTTCATTAATTTTGTCAAGACTGGCAGTTTCATAAGTTTTTATGTTATTGAGGTTAGAGAGTGTAAAATTTTTAGCATCTTTGATGTGTTTAGCAGTGTGTTTTAGGTCTTGAAAATTGGTAGTTTTCCCATTGCTTAAGATGTAACTATTGTGAGGAAGTACTTTTTTAATTTTAAATGGGCCAAACCAATTTGTTGCCAATTTTTTTATTGTTTAGCTGTGGTAATGACTCTGGATTAGAATGAGTAAACTAGATTGCCTACTTTGTGCAGTTCACCATACATAGACTTGTTGTAGTAGTGTTGCTCTTTTATGGAACTCTTTTCAGAATTACCACATATGATTTAATGAGTTAGGTGGAGTTTTCCATTAGTTGCTTGAAGTAATCCTGGTCAATTGGACCAGTATAGTTTCTCAATACCATACTAATGGGTGCTGGTGCCTTGTGGCCATATAGAGCTTTATAAGTTGCCATCTTTATTTTGGCAAGGGTAGAGGTGTTGTCAAAATATTCATCATGGGGAGTATATCTCTCCAATTGTTTCTTTTAATATTTGCTGTGGTACCTTGCATAAGTTTGATGAATTTATGTTGTTTATTTGATGTTCTAAGCCTATTGCTTTCCTTACACTGATTTTGTTGTTGTTGAATATTCCTGTGTTGTTGATAAGTAGCTTGTTGATATTAGTTATCTGTGCTTTGTTTATGTGTGAATGTGACTCTTTTGAGATAAGTGGAGCATTGGTACAGTTATTGCATTGGTCTATTGTTTGTTCAAAAGATAAAAATGATTTTGCTTTCATAAAAAATTTTTCCAATGATATTCTAATGATAGTGAGTTGCTTTGGTTTTACTGAGATGCATTTGTCACTTTTATTTAGCATTGCTGTGATCCCAATATTATCTTTTACTGTTGCAATGCTATTCAGCAGTATAATTTTCCATACTGGTTGGTGATGATCAAATTTCTATTCATTAAAGGTTTTGTTTTAATTTTCATGAGTTGCCAGTGGTATGGTTCCACCTTTAAATGTTCCTGCAAGGAAAATTCTAAGAAGCAGTGTTGGCAGTTTTCAGTGATATTTTAACATTTTGATCTTAAATGGTTAATGTTTTGGGCAAGTAGTCTTTTGCACAGTTGTTTTCAGTTAGAAAGTCTCATCCAAGTATCATTTTGTATTGCAGTGGCTGATTGTGCATGTTGACTATGCATATGTCATTTTGAAACTTAACATGTTGTATTGAGATTGGTACTCTTCTGACAATGCCTTTTATGTTGATATAATTGCCTGAAGCCTTTATTTGCTGTTTTTCTTCCTTTTCCATATTTTTGAAAGTCCATCCAATTTCTGTGGCACAGGTATCTGCAATTAGGGTGATGGATGCTCTGGTATCAACTGTTGCTTTTATGTTGACACTCTTTATTGTTAGAGGTAATAGATTTCAAGCAAGTAGGTCAGTAACAATTAAGCATTCTTCATTGCTATTTGGGGCCTGTGCCCTTTTCAGTTT
>CABFPE010000570.1:451117-461993 GCA_900660155.1 Hofstenia miamia
GCCTTTATTTGCTGTTTTTCTTCCTTTTCCATATTTTTGAAAGTCCATCCAATTTCTGTGGCACAGGTATCTGCAATTAGGGTGATGGATGCTCTGGTATCAACTGTTGCTTTTATGTTGACACTCTTTATTGTTAGAGGTAATAGATTTCAAGCAAGTAGGTCAGTAACAATTAAGCATTCTTCATTGCTATTTGGGGCCTGTGCCCTTTTCAGTTTAAGGTCTCTTCTTTGCCTTAATATGTGATTTCATATGCATCTTCAGTGGTGCAGAAGCCTTCCTCATTGACTGCATATACTACTGTTTTGCAGTCAGGTTTAATGTGAATTTGTTGCTCACATTGTTGGGATCAGACTTTTTCAATATTAGTAGGCTTTGATTTTATTGCATTTTCAATGTTCAGTAATTTTTTCTTGTAGACATTTGGAGCTGTGGTTTAGAGTCCTAGCTCTTTTAGTACATGACCTTTGTTTTCCATGGTCATGTGTATATTAGTGCATTTGTTAATTAAAGTGTAGATGGAATCTTTGATCATGCATTTATTCTTGAAGAGGTCTTGTTTGTAGTAGCAATCTTCTTTGCAAGATAGTTGTCATAATCAGTTTACTTTGAGGATATATTCTGTAATTTGATCATCATTGCACATTTTGCATCTGCATAACAGCATGCAGTATTGCTTTCTAGTGTTTTCATTGCTGAATTGGGAGTCAAGAGCTTTCACTAGTTTGTTTTATTGATTTTATATTTGGCTTCAAGATTCATATAGATGCTTAATGCTTTTTCCTTGTGAAAGAGGGGTAGTTTGGCACAACTGTTTTGTTTTGTTCTTACTTATTGCAAGACATATATTTCAAATATTACTATCCATTTGGGAAACATTTATGCAGTTGTACTGATTTTTCCAGTGAAATTGGGAGATGTTCTATTTATCTTCAGATCCATACACATGGGGTTATATGGTAGCATTGATTTGCTTTTGTGATGTTGATATCAAATGCTTGTTGTGCTGTTGTTTGATTAAGATCTGGCATTCTGATAGGAGATTGTTGCAGTTTATCAGATTCTCTTGCCTGCATTTTTGGGGTAGCTTGTGAGCTGAACTTGAATTGTTCCACTTGATTAATCAAAGGTGAGTGTTTTCAGAGTTAGCATATTTTCATTTCAAGGAGTATTGTAATTCTATTGATGATTTGGTCCTCCAAACTTTCAGAGAGGTTCAGATGGTTGCATAATTTGCAGTTGGGTTTCAAGTGTGTCAAGATTCTCTTGTAAGTCAATGATGATGTTGGCAATTTGGCTTTTATTTTAAACCATTAACCTTTCAAATTCTGTTTTTTCTGTTGTCATTTTAATAACTTTTCTTAAGTTGAGTATTTTCATAGTGTCCTTGTATATCTATACAGGTATTCCATGTTAACAAGACTTGATAACATTGTTTGTAGTGTACTTTAATCTCATTGGTGGTAAAAATTTGTAAATGAATTACTAACTTGTGTATTAGTTTATGTGGTTTTTCAGTAAAGAAACAGATTTTGAAAAAATAACCACTATTTTTGATTCCATTTGCTTTGCTGGTTGAGTCATTATCATATAGTTCAGTAAGTAAATTAAGAAAGAAAAGGTTTCATTTTCTTTAGGAGTTTGAGTAAAGAAACAAGTTAGAGGGGTGGCATTAGTGTATTGTGTGAATTGTTCAAGTAGTCTATGTAATTTAAAAGACATGCTCAAAACCCTCACTTTGCTCACGTTCTAGCCCTTTTCCCATTGAGAAAATTTTGATTTATTGAATTGAAAAAACTATATAGTTTCATTTCAGTTTTGTACCACAGCATGTATTGCACTCAATTATATATCTCTTTAGCTTCACAGCTAAAATAGCAATGTTAGTTGCTTTCTTAGTTGAATTATGAAAAAAGTCTTACAAAGTATTAATGTGCAATAATTTCACAACTGCTCACTTTATTCATTGAATAAGAATATTGAATTTAAGAAAACTATCTTTACTTTCATTTCAGTTTTGTACTGCAGCATGTATTGCAATCAATTAGACATCTCTTTAGCTTGACAGGTAAAATAGCAATGTTAGTTGCTTTCTTAGTTGTATTATGAAAAAAGTCTTACAAAGTATTAATGTGCCATAAATTTCACAATTGCACACTTTAGTAGTTTGAAAAAACAATTTTTAATTTCTTTTCTAAATATGAGTGATCTTAACTTTCCATGCCAAATAATCTTAGGAAATTTATAAAAAAGAGATTAAGAAATATATATATTTTTACACTAGATTTTGATAATTTACTTCAAAATATAAATGAAGAATAAAATATCATAGTCTACTCATTCAACTTTTGGGTTGAATGCACTTGCATAATATTTGGATATTGAAAAAATTGAAAAACACAATATTGTACTTAAAGCAAACAGGAAATAACTTGTAAACACAAAGGAACGAACAAATTTTTAAGTTAAATAACCTGTGCAAATAATTGCTAAAATTGTTAATAATGGAAACTGTTATCATAAAGTTTAGCACAGAATGTACATTGTATTTTACGAGTTAACAAATAAATTTTCAAGAATACAAAATCAATTCAAGTTCATTGAAATCAATTGATTTGAAAATCGATATCAAATCAAATCGAATCAATTGACATGATATCAATATATTGATAGCAACTCAATCAAAATCAACGCAACCCTGTTTGATATAGTGGTATGTGTAATAAGAAAATTAATAAATTTTGGAAAATAAAAGGATCAAACTTTTAATGGTTCATGCAAAGTTCACTTCTATTAATTAACTATATAAACTTTATAGTACAATAGAAAAAATTCAAATGTTGTCAGTTTTTATGCATTATTTATTAATTCTGCAAATAAGCTCAATATAAAATTTGAATATCAAGAAGTGATACATTGAAGAAATTGCGATTTACTGTTCTTCTTTATCAAAATTGAAATGAATTCGAACGTACTGTTCGTATATCAAGAAGGTTTTTATTGCCAATAAAGGAATTTCTTAAAATATATAAGTTTTGAAAAACAAGTAGAATCTCAAGAAAATNATTATGAAAAAAGTCTTACAAAGTATTAATGTGCCATAAATTTCACAATTGCACACTTTAGTAGTTTGAAAAAACAATTTTTAATTTCTTTTCTAAATATGAGTGATCTTAACTTTCCATGCCAAATAATCTTAGGAAATTTATAAAAAAGAGATTAAGAAATATATATATTTTTACACTAGATTTTGATAATTTACTTCAAAATATAAATGAAGAATAAAATATCATAGTCTACTCATTCAACTTTTGGGTTGAATGCACTTGCATAATATTTGGATATTGAAAAAATTGAAAAACACAATATTGTACTTAAAGCAAACAGGAAATAACTTGTAAACACAAAGGAACAAACAAATTTTTAAGTTAAATAACCTGTGCAAATAATTGCTAAAATTGTTAATAATGAAAACTGTTATCATAAAGTTTAGCAATGAATGTTTTTGCTTTTAAAAAATATCCTAGAAATTAAAAACCAAACTATCTTTATATTATAATATGCTTCCTCTTTAAGAACAGGAAACCTTTTTTCACTGTGAGGGCCATCTGCTCTAAACTCCACCATTTCCTCCATCAATACATTGACAATGAAATAAATGAAATTATAACAACCCCTCTTAACACATTTATAACTAATTTTAAGCTCCTACAATCCAAATATCAATTCACTTTTTCAATTAAAACAATATTGAATATCAATTTATAAATCTATATAATGAAATTACTGTTTTTTTCAAATTTCAACTAATATTAATATTATTTCAATAAATTGTGAACAAAGCATTGATCAAATAAAAATCTAACAGTGCAAATAGATTCAGAAGGTTTGAAAATAGGTAGAATGAGCAATTTTAAACAAAAATGCACTTATGTAATTGATTTCCAAACATGAGATCTCTTAAATCTAGAGCACATTGAAATTGACACTAAGGCATTCAAGATAATTTCACAATGCAATCTCTAGATTAACTTAAAAAATAAGAGATAGACATTTTTAAGTAAATTTACACATGTAGATTCTAAATATGAAAGCATTTTTTCATTTTAAAAAGTTCCTAAAGAATGGTTTTAATATCAATATTGTAAAGTTAGAGTTTTTTGCCAAATCTGAGAAAAATTGCATTTAATTCTTCAATTTACATTAAAATGACAGCTCAAATTGAAAATTTGATTCCATAAATCAACTCAGAACCATCAAATTTAGGTAGAATGAACAATTTTAAACAAAAAGTTGCTTATGGAATTGATTCCCAAACATGTGATTATGTAGCATAATCCAAAGCATAATGCTGCTAAAGGAAGAGGAGGTTGGATTATTAGTCAGAATTAAAATCAAATTATTATTTAGTGATTAAAAACAATTTAGATTTATTTGTCGTCATTATGTTTGTAAAATGCAACCAAGAAACAATATAGCAAATTAGTACTTGTGGACAAATAATTTGACAAAACAAAGGGGGCAATAATGCTTCCATTATTTTTAGCAATTGTGGCAGACAATAAATTAAATTTAATATGACAGGTACTTTTTAAATCATACTATAAATAGAGCAGAAATCAATTGGAAAACTGTTGAAGTAAATTCTTTGAAAATCTTATCTTTAGATTTCTTTCAGTTTGCCTATTATTAAAACATGTCAAGCTAAACAGTAGATGCATTAGTATTGGCTTTGGCACACATCAGGAGCAATTCAAGGTTCTTTGATCCAAGCCATGAACCTGCATTTACATTAGGGGGATGACTAGGAGTTTTTCTCTGTTTAACTGACTATTGATTCATCCATTCACATGTATTAAATAAATTGACTTTGGAGATAAGGCTAGTTAGCCTAGTGTAGGTTATACAAGGTGTGATCAAAAAATATGGTGACTAATTTTTTATTAAAAAAATAATAAGCTTACATAGAATTTGATTTAATCTCCTTCAAAGTACTGTCCTTATCTAGCAATGCAATTATCCCAACGTTGACTCCATGACTGGAAGCATTTCTGGAAGGCGTCTTTCAGGAGGGCTTTCAGTTGATCCATCATGGCCCTCTCAATGTCAGCAATGGTGTCAAAACGTTTTCCTTTAAGCACAGTTTTAATTTTTGGGAACAGCCAGAAGTCACATGGTGCTAAATCCAGTGAGTATGGCAGATGTGGACAGACAAGAACACTTTTTTTGGCCAAAAACTTGCAAATGAGAAGTGAGGTATGACATGGTATGTTGTTGTGATGAAGAAGGAAGCCATTGGCCTTTTTTGTGGTCAGTTTCTTCACATGTCATTTCCCAGACATTGCAGTATGCCCTTATAAAATTCAGAGTTTACAGTTGTTCCTCTTGGAATGAACTCAGATCACCTATGCCCTCACTATCAAAAAAATAATGAGCATGACCTTGAAGTTGGATTTTGACTGATGTGCCTTTTTAGGGCGAGGAGATGAACTGGTTTTCTATTGAGAACTCTGCATTTTGGTCTCAGGGTCATAGTCATAGACCCAACTTTCATCTCCAGTTACAATCTTGGCCATGAATTCCGTTCTTTTTCAACTTAAAACAAAACTTAATGTTAATGCATTGCTTGAAATCCATGTTGCGCGACAGACATGATAAACTCAATGTCACATTAGCGGTTCTGGTAGCTGACTGACAAGCTCAAATGTGTTGCAACTTGTCCCTGCCTGTCTCAGTTGATCACGCTACTGGACAAATTACAGCATATGGATGTAGCGTCAGCAGTTGCTGCTATAAAAATTCATTCACCATATTTTTTGATCACACCTATATTACATTATTTTGACTAATTAGGTGACCCATAAATAGACTGATAAGTAGACTGAGCATGTATTGTTATCTAAATGTAAGGTAGGAAGCTGCAAGTAACTATTTACTGTATTTATCTATATTAATTAAAGCCAATAGTTTTCAGTAATGGCTGAAGTAATATTTATTTAGCAGCTAGTGACAGTGCCAGGTTGAGAAGTACAAAGTTACACATTACAATTTGAGTTTTAAGTCAGTTACATCCAGCCTTGAGGGTTGCACTGAGTTAGGATAGGGAACACATAAGTTACTTCATTAAACTGAGACTTGGAACTACTTGATCAACAATGGAGGCACATGAGTGTGGATTGATTTTGAGATTAGAGTTGGCCAGAAGCGACAGTGAAATCACGGAAAGAAACTGTGACAATGTCATACCTAAATAGTATCAGATTAGTTGGAGTTAATATAAGTTAAGTCAATGTTCTGAAAAATTTATATTATCAAAACCCAGAAATCCCAGTATATTCAATAACCATGGTAAAATCTCAAAAAAATTGACAGAATTGATCACAGATATTAACAAAATTGAGTAAAATGTAAATGAATTTTCAGAGTTTATCCATAATATCCATTTTCATCATCTACAATATACATTTAAAAAAAATTTCAAACAATGCTGATTAAAATTCAGATCACTAGTGTGAAAAAACGAAAAAATAATTGAAAAAGGTTTTTTTCAAATAAATGGTTCAAAAAATTTAAAATTCAGGCTTATTAAAAAGTTTGCATAAACTTCTAATGTTGGGAATTTAAAAAAAACTTTTAATTTTCAAATTCCATTGCCAATTTTTTGCGTGAGCGCTCTCCAAATATCAATGACAGCAAAAAAATATTTTTCCGCTAGAGGGCGCAATTTTGACATGTTCAGGCTTATAAAATTTTTCAAATCTTCAACTTGCAGAGTTCTATACGTCCGCAAAATTTTATGGTGATAGCTGCAATATTGACAGAGCAATGAGCAAAATGGTGGTTTTCATGAAAATTGAGGAAGCACAGAAAGCAGTTGTTTAATAAGGGAACAAAAGCTACACTCCAGTTTTTCTTCCATTTTCTTTAGAATTTTCCTGTTTACTGAGTACATGAAAAAAGAAATGAAGAAAAAAAAGTATAGACCAGTTTCAGTTCCTTTTTCTTTTAAAGTTCTTGAATTACCAAATGAATAAGTAATGAAGTGAAGAAAGAAAAGGTATAAGTCAGTTTCAGTTCCATGTTCTTTTAACATTCTTAGGTCACCATGTAGCATTGACGGGCTTAGTGTTAGAATATTAATAGAATACTAGTAAAATTTAATGTACTATGTATGTTGAACAACTGTCTGCAAGCACCAAGAGGGAATTCTGTAAAGAATACTAGGTAATGGAATTAGTAAATAAGTAATACCACATGTTAGCTGTGAGGTAGCAAATTGAAACCTTGAGCACAAGAATTGCAAATTAATCAATCAAAAAGAGAAAGTGTTTAGCCTATACATAATTTGGTTTCACCAGCACCACGTCTAACAGCCATTGAAATAAAGTAATTTAACAGTAAAGTATAACTACCACAAGAATGAATGCCTTCTAGTTAGATTATGGAAGAGCTGATAGATATCTCAAGGCTGACGCAATTGTGCGGCCTCAGATGTACCACCAGTTCATCCCTGATAGAAAATTGAATTTAGCTAGATATCAATTTAGTAGCAATTAAATAATAGAAAATTGAGAGCAACTGATTTAAGCCAATTCAAATGATTGAATGAAGCAAATGGCTACAAGTTTTCCCTAGTTTACACCATAATAAAATTAATGCAAATAATCAACAACAATAATTCTGGTAGCAGAATCACCATAACGTTTTAAATAATTTAAGTTAAAGTTCTGTCACGTCATTGTAATGTAATTGTGAGACAGGATTGTTTCGCCCAAAAGTTTATGAAATGTCTGAATTCCTAAAACTGAGAAAGTTCACAACTGATATTATAATATATATATATATATATATATATAAATTTTTTAATTTTCATTTGAATCTGTGCCACTTTTTTGTTAGTTGGACCTGCCTAGTTAGGGCCAAATTTTGAATTTATAGGCTGAAATAGTCAATGAGGAATTTCTAATGAGTACAGAGGCGGAAAATTGATTAGTAGAAAAGATAAAACATTTTGCAATCATTTTGTATATCCCAACAATAACAATTTGTTGTTTTTCTGTTATTAAAATATTATTTGAGTTTATCTGAAAATTATTTCATTGCTCATTAGAAGAACTATTATTTATGCGTTTTTTGATGCATTGGAAATGGTTGCGTCACTCTAGGAGCTATAAATATATGACCTTTTTGCGTTATTTAATTTGCTCTCATTTTTCTAAAAACAAAATCCATTCCCTAAGTTAACAGTTGAATAATTAAAAGATGCGAAATTTATTAGTTCAATTAGATTGAGAAGATATCCTTGCGACATGTCCATTTTAGCAATCTAAGCAGAGTCAAACTTCAAGGTTATTTGATGATATTCAAATGTTTGTGCGGGTATTCCATAACACTTAATTGAGACTACTGAGATTTGTGATTGTAGCTGTACAAATAGCAACGATTTTTCTTAGGAAGTGTGCAAAGTTTTGACCATCAAATTTAATACACCTTCTGGGCAGTGAAAAATGAATTCATTTTTAAACATCAAATATCCCTGCTTTTCAAAGCGTTTGATGCCACTGATTATGAAGGCCTATTTCTGAAGAAATCTGCAGGTCTAAATCGTTAGAAAATCTGCAAGCCTTTGATTAAAAATTGTTTGTATTTGTTAAAGTTTTCACAAATAAAGAAGCTTGACAACCTCTTACTCGAAAAAATGTCTGGGAAATTCATAAGAATAATATCTATCCCTAATTAACTCAGCGCGTTTTTTCCAATCTGTGACATTTTCTTAAAAGAATTTATGCGCTTATATATCACGAACTATTTGAAAACAGCAGAATAGAGGAATGTCTCCCCTTTGTAATACGCATTTATATAGCTCGTGTTTCTGTATACATTTAAGCGCACCACGAACTCATTTTTTAAACGAAACATGTCTACTCTACCTACAGAAAACAAGATGTTTTTCATTATTTGTTGCTCTTATGTGTATAAGAGACAGCTTATGTACTTTATGCCACCATATCTTCTGAAATTTATATGTGGGAAGAATTTTTCCTTGCAACTTCCAGTACGATGCTGAGTCTTTATTGAGAATGTATCGCCTTTATTTTCTTTAATGTGTGAATTACAATGAAAAGTAATGCATGTGATAAAATTTAACACAGAATGTACATTGTATTTTACGAGTTAACAAATAAATTTTCAAGAATACAAAATCAATTCAAGTTCATTGAAATCAATTGATTTGAAAATCGATATCAAATCAAATCGAATCAATTGACATGATATCAATATATTGATAGCAACTCAATCAATATCAACGCAACCCTGTTTGATATAGTGGTATGTGTAATAAGAAAATTAATAAATTTTGGAAAATAAAAGGATCAAACTTTTAATGGTTCATGCAAAGTTCACTTCTATTAATTAACTATATAAACTTTATAGTACAATAGAAAAAATTCAAATGTTGTCAGTTTTTATGCATTATTTATTAATTCTGCAAATAAGCTCAATATAAAATTTGAATATCAAGAAGTGATACATTGAAGAAATTGCGATTTACTGTTCTTCTTTATCAAAATTGAAATGAATTCGAACGTACTGTTCGTATATCAAGAAGGTTTTTATTGCCAATAAAGGAATTTCTTAAAATATATAAGTTTTGAAAAACAAGTAGAATCTCAAGAAAATATGCTAATTTTTGTTATGCTTAAATAGTGTCTGTCTGGTAAAATGTAGACTTAAGAAATATTCCCGAATATATATGCTTGTTAATATTTTGATAATTCTGTTAAATGAAGTTTTTGCATAATAACTTTAATAATTTTGTAAATGGTTTCATTACAAAATAACATGTTAAAAATGATAGATGACTGGCGGCATCAGTGGCAACTGTATTAATCAATACATCACTGGCCCATTAATTCCCTAGCGCTGCCAATTAATGGCTTGCTATTTGGGTTAACACTAGAGAACTATTATACCAAAAAATGTGTTTTAACTTGCATGTAATTAGAGATAAACGTATGCATATATCCTAGCTTTTGCAATAATATTTGGCAAATACCATACATTGAAATAACATATTGCAATGCAGTTATTTGAGAAAACCTGATTAAATTCTGATTTTTTAATATTCTTAGAGCATAGCTTGAATAAAAACTATGAAGTTTTTAGTTTTACTCTAAATTAAAAATTACTGAATTTTAAAGGAAAATTATGAATAAGCATGACACTATTTTTAATTTGTTTAAATTCCGAGAAAACAAATGAATCTGAACGTTCCACGAAAAAAATTGCTAAATTTTCAACTTGTAAAATTCGTTGAAAATCACTGTTTGATGTATTTGCTAATCCAAGCACTGATACTTGAATTTGGTAAGTAGACATGCACATTGCATTTCCCTAATTCAAGTCTGAAAACAGGTAAAAATATGTTGAGCAAAGCCAACCCAATAATCAAAGAATGAATTTTGGCCAACCACAACTTCAATACTTCTAAAGGTTCTTGTCTCATGACTAATATATATATATATACAAAATAGATCATACTGAATTTGTTAGTGTAAAGAATAATTCATCAAGAGAAAAACGGACTATTTTCAAAAATCCTAAGTGCAAATTGGTTACATCTCATAGCAACTATTGGGACCGTATTACTTACTTGACTAATTACATATCAGTCAATTCTAATATCAACATTTATGATCGTCCTAGCATTGTAAAGAAACAACTTCGTTTATTTTTTGAAGATTATGTTATTAATCATTTTAAATTGAACAATACTTGCTCATGGTTTCTGTCTTGCAATTGCAGTAATTGTAGAGAAGTAAGATCATCTCATAAAAAGAAATAATGTGATAATTATGAACTATATTTTATTTTC